>JBBJLS010059500.1:0-12987 GCA_037577275.1 Bryconaethiops microstoma
GGGTACCTCAGAGGTGCCACTAGCAGTCTTGGGAATCGAACCCACGACTTCCTGATCGCAGGGCGAATGCCTTAACCGCTAGGCTACCATCTGCCCAACTAGGCTACCATCTCCCATCTCACCATCTAGAGATGGTGGAGAAGAAGCAGGTCAGTGAAAGTGGGGAGTTGGGTTTAGTTAGCCTGCGGGCTAGTTAGCAGGCTTGCTAGCAGATAGTTAGCACACTGGCTAGTGGGCTAGTTAGCACACAGGAAGGAGCTGAGCAAGCCTACAGGGACAGCCTCACACCCAGCTGGAGTCTGAGTCCGTTCTCCTTTTGACCATGGGGCACTACGTTGATGAGAGAGCTGCTGGATCTGTGAGTAGGGTTATCGACAATGTCGGCAGAGCAATGTGGTTTTCTCAAGGTGCAGTCTTACTGACACATGGACGAGAAGGTTTGCAAGGCACTGGGTGTCTCTCCAGAACCTTGAGTGTTGACTAATATTGTGCAAGTTGCAAATGAGCTGCAACATGCATACCAATGTTGCAGTACCAAAAGCGTAAGAATAAAACATGGATATAACTGGGTTTTTTCCAGAGTCATGGTTCATGTGATATGTTTAAATAAATTTACTCTCATTGTTTTACTGAAAATATACAACTTTGTGGTTCACTGTGTAATGTTACTAGGTAGGAGTTTTGCAATAGCTTAAATGGGCATTTCTTTCACTCACATATCTGTAAACCTATACTGTTATCCACCCAGGCTTTACTACGTCAGCATTAGGTGAAGGGGCTTCATAGAGGTAGCACAAGTATATCTTCAAGTTTTCAAGTTTTCAAGTTTTATTGTCATATACAGATAACAATGTAGCATCATTTCCCGTAATGAAATTCTTAGGATCATGCTCCCCCAACTTTACATAAATATATAGAAAGTGCACAGATTGATTAAAAAATAAAAAAAATAAAAAATTTAAGATTTTTTTTTTTCTATTTACAAGTATGTTAATGAGTTTAATATTTACAGTATTAATAGTATATCTAGTGCAAAGTAAACACAATTCTCCTTATGTCACAAAATGTTAAAACGTTCTGAGGTACTTTATAACATATGAGGTGTAGAGCACGGAATTGAGCGAAGGGGGTTTACAATCAAATTATCTGCTATATGCTGTTTTATAGCCAAAGTTGATCCCTCTGCTCAGGTTTATTTTGCCCCCATCACTGTGTTCTTTGTACAAAAAAAGTTGGTATTGTGAATATGAGTTTCACTGCAGGTGGATTTGTCAATGCTCTCTTGACTGGGATTAGGTGCAATTACACACATACATCAAAAAGGACGCATGCTTTTCCTAATCTTAATTTTGGTCTATAGATTTGTGCTTAAATGGTTGTAAACTGTTACCCAAACATATATGTCATGTATATGTACAAAATTATTTCCAAAATAAACTATTATTTACTGTCCTTTTTAAGTTTAACTTTAGTTAATGTGATTTCAGAACCAATCACACTATTGTTCTTAAATTTTATTTTTATCTCTTCCCCTCCAACAGTGCTTGAAATATTGGCATGGTTCCAAGATAAAATGCATTTGGGTGTATTGTGGAGAAACACAATGGAGGTGGAGTTGAGGGTTCATCAGTGTCATGTCATGGCAAGGCACGGTCAGGCAGGAGGCACAAATGCAGACCTTCTCCATAGTTAATGTTTCTGTTTTATTTAATTCCAAAAAACAAAACCAAAGAGATCGATGGCCAAAAACACAAAACTCAAAACAGAAATCAGGACTTCCATAAACTAAGACAAGGCAAGGGTAAGTGTGAGGGTGAACGGACAAATGTGCACTAAACACAGGCAGTTTATATACACTAGTGGCCGCTGCTGCCCAGGACTACAGATTCAAAAACTTCAAGACACTAAATTTAAGGTCTGTTATTTTTAAAAATTTTGTCACTGTTTACTGTGATTTAATAACCATAAATGGCTTGGTAAGAGCCAGAGAATTTATACCCCTTTGGTGGTGTAGTAGTAAAACACTGGGCACTGAATGAAGAGAATCAGCAGTGGCCTTGGTTTGAATTCATCTCTAATCACTGGTTTTATAGCAACCACACAATTACACTTCACATTTTCTCGCAGAATTGCAATCTGATTATTATTTTTATTCCACCGGTTTTTTGGACCCACTTATCCTCCAAGACCATGTAAATAATTGGACAAATGAGGTGTGCCTTAGTTGCCACCCTCTTATTCTTGTATTCAGTTTGTTGATCGGTTTATCAGGGGTTGAGCATTGACCATTTAAAAATTGTGTGGTCGAGGCACCACTGTTGTGTCTGGAAGTGAGAGTGGTCTTAACAGGCTATATGGAAGAGCAAGCATCATTATGTCACAGCTATGGAGGATTTCAAGTGACAAAAGTCAGTCAAGTGGAGCTAAACACACAGCAGGCTCATATACAGGCTTCAAGACACTAAAGCTCAGGTCAGTTATTAAAACAAATGTGTTTTTACCAACTTTTGTTTGTTGTTTGTATTTTTTTTATAATTTTCCCACAAAGTCTTCTTTTAGTGCTGACAGATAGCAAAGCAGCTAGCTAGCTCTGTTAGCCGAATTGAGGCCATATGCTAACTTTTCTGGCTAAATAATTTGTCTGAAGGACAGTCAAATGGGGTAGTATGACAGTTTAACTTCACCAGCGAGTTTTGTGCTGAACAGAGATTTTTCTCTCATTCTCTTGAGGTATTTGCCTCTTGCACACCTTTCCCACCCTTTTTTCAGGCAAGAATGGCTAACTCCACTTTCAGCCGTCCTTAACCATAAATAGCTTGGTAAGAGACAATGAGTCCCCTGCTTGGCTGAGCTTTAAAGTGCAGTGCATGGAATCAAAATCATGCTGGTTTGATTCCAACTGTGATCAGATATGCTTTTTTTTTTAACACAAACTTTTTTTTGGACTGAGTAAAAAGTGTTTTTAGCAACCACTTAGAACATCATAGGAACCCTGTAGCAACACAACACCATAGCAGCCACTACAGTTACCATAGCAACTGGATAGCAACATCTTAGCAACCACTGGCACTGTCATAATAACTACCTAGCAACACCATAGCAACTGCCTAGTAACAACCACAGTTACCATAGCAACCATGCAATCACATTTTACATTTTCTTGCTGAAATGCAATTAAGTTATTATTCTTTTTATACAACCTATTTTTACTATAGCTTCACAGGCAAGACTTAAGGTGAAAACATCGATCAAAAAGACAAAGGTAGCAAGATTGCTTAACAGAGATGGGTGCCAATAATTTTTACCAAAGAGTCGAGTATCCAAACTTTTACACTTTAGCCAGATTTGAACCTGCAAACTCATATCAAATGCTCTCTCACTCTATGTCTCTCGCCCTTTTCACATTTATTTTCAATGACCTTGTCACGCACATCAGTCACGTGACCGCTATTAAGAAGTAACGGTGTTACTAGGAATATAAACAAATACTCCAGTTATTCATTTTTTTCTCTTATACTGTGTGTGTGTGTGTGTGTGTGTGTGTGTGTGTGTGTGTGTGTGTGTGAATGCAGATTCCCGATGGGAATTTCTACTCTCTAGTGAGAGCGTTCTTATACTAATCTGCATGGTTACCTGCCTTTTTGCATTACTCTGTTTGGGTTTACCAACCACGCTGCACTGGGCTAACAGCCAGGACCAGCCTTCTCTCATGACAGAATGACTAAGCCTACTTCTGTGAACTCAACGGAGTTCACCCTGCCGCTGCCGTGTGATGCTGTCTCTAGGCAGGTGGCTGAGATTGATGGGCTGAACCAGGAGGTCACGAGCTTGCACCTCATTCTCCAAGAGCACCTAGTGGCTCGCAGAGAGCTTGTGCGGCAAGAGTTTGCATCTGTCAGGGAAGCCTTATCCATGCCTCTCCTTCTTCTCTCTCTGAACCACACATCACTTTCCCAGACAAATGGAACGGGGTAGATGGGAAGTTTTTCTGACTAACCTCGACCTATTATTTGAGTTTCAGTCCACGAGACACTGACTGTCTTGCAATCAGACTTGCACACTCCTACCCCAAATTCATTCTACATCTCAAGGCCATCTTACACCATCCAGACAATGAGGTGAGGACTGACTCACGGCTGTACCATCTGCTGTGGGGAGACTGTTCCGTGAGTCATTACACTGCAGAGTTTAGGAGACTCTGGCATCTGGACGGCCTTCTACGAGGGACTGGCTCCGCACCTTAAGGATGAACTTGCCGGACGCGAACACCCTGCCACCTTTGACAAGCTGATCCAACTCTGGCTGTGGATCGACCAACAAATGAGCTTGTGTCTGAGGCCAGCCCCTCGTACCCTGCTGTCCTCTACCAGAACCTCGATCACCTCCGGCACCTGCACCCATCAGTTCCCCACCTTATCTTGTGGACCACTCTTGAGCTAGGGAAACCCATGCGGTTAGGACATGCCTCTCTGACCCCCAAGGAGAGGGAATGAAAGTACATCACAAGAGGTTCTGCATGTACTGTGCATCCCGAAATCATCATAGAGCGGTATGCCCTTTCCATCTGGGAAACACTCAGACCAGGTGAGGGGAGTGAGGAGCTCACCTGGTCCCATCACCATCTCCTCCACCATACTGACCGTTTCCCATCTAATGGTCCAGATACAACTCCAGTTGGGCCACAAACGGGTAGAGACTGCAGCCGTCATTAATTCAGGGGCTGCAGGTAACATCATAAACGAAGCTTATGCTGCTCAACTGGGGATGGGCCTGGAGGCGTTATCCAACCAGTACAAATCACTGCGCTTGACAGTCGGCCCCTCGCCACTAGCCCATCACCCACCAGACCTCACCCATCACCCTTAGCATAGTCGATCAATAAAAACCCATCCAGTTCCTTGTTTATGTTTATGGAAAGAACACCAAACCCAACATCTTCAACTCGTTCTCCAAGGCTGTCCACCTGGTGGCCCTCGCCAGCTAAAATCATGGTCAAGCTGATATTAAAGCATGTAGTCCACCTGCATGGGCCCCCAAGGACATCATCTCAGACAGAGGGCTCTAATTCACTGCCAGATTCTGCCATCTGATCGACTCCATCTGCAGTCTTTTATCCAAATATCACCCTCAAACCAACGGTCAAATGGAGCAGACCGACCAACAACTGGAACGCTTCCTGAGACGCTTCGTTGCTGATCCTGGGCCTGCCACCTGATCTGGGCAGAACTATCTCACAGCCTACACATCACCACAGCCACCAGACTCAGCCCATTTTAGTTATGGGATGGTTTCCAGCCTCCGATGTTCAAACATCAAAAGCAGGAGGTTGACGTACCATCGGCAATAGTTGGTCCACAGGTGCCAGCACCTCCCTGGATGATTGTTCCAGGTAGGTGACAGGGTATTGTTTTCTACACAGAACCTATGCCTCTACACTGAATTCCACAATCTCACCCATGATACATTGGACCCTACTGCATCACTCACTACCCAACACCCCCCTCAACCAACATCCTCATGACAGACCTTTTAAATGAGCACTGTTCAATTGGACAACTGTGCAAGAAGTGGCATGTATCCAAACTTTTGCAAATAAAGAAAGCATACAGAAATTACTCATTTCAATCTGCATTAATAATAGACAAGAAAAGTTAACTTGAGCAAAAACAGCAGAGAAAAAGTTGCTGTTCAGCAAAACTGGCACTCACTCTCAAACTAAAGCACTTTAGTCAATTAAAGGCTCAGAAAAACACACATTTTTAACCCACAGTGCATGGACAAAAACGGAGTGCTATGCACACGTGCACAGGGGTAAACAGGTCAGACAATCAGAGAAAAATCAGCACAAAACTCCCTGGCTAAGTTAACCTGTAACCCTACTACACTTTATTGACATACAGACATTTTTCATCCAGACAAGTTAACATATGGCTAATGAAGCTAGGTAGCAGCTTGCTTAACTAATGTTATGAAAACAAGTGTTCATGCGCAGATTATATTTAATAAGCCACAACAAACAGAGACATGTCTTTCTTTTCATAACTGACCTGTGGGGAGTGGCATGCACTGGAGGGTGTAGAACATTGTGGAGGAGGGGTGTGGCATGCTTAGAGAAAGAGAGACCTCAATGGGAGCAGCTTGCTGAAGAACTAATAGTAGGGCATAAAACAAGTGTTCATGGGCTGATTATTATTTTATAACCACAACAACAGAAGCACATATTCCATTGACTGGTGTGTGCCTGAAAAGTGTGGCTCTTAAAGGTGGAATTTTTTTTAACAAAAGAGAGTTGTTTAAAAAAAACTCAGCCCTGGATCACAACCCATATTCTCTCAGCACAAGCATTATTCTCTCAGCACTCTAGGCAGGAGGGTTAAAACAGGCCACATTAAAAGCATATATAAAGTAGCTGAAAACAGCGAAGGCAGAAAAGTGACAGAGCAGAACTTCAAATCACTCTAACAGATTGTTTCCTTATTATTAATGAAAATGACCATTACAAATGAGACTTACACTCTCAAACTGACAGTTTTGACTCATTCCAATGATGGGGCTTGATTGTTTAGCAGCTTGTTTAGCAGCTGATTTCTCCTCTGTTCTGAGTTTTCAGCGGCTCTACTGGGTCCTGTGGAGTGAGATGACATGACAGTGTTCACTCAGACGCTGTGCCTCTCCCTATACAATTGGAAGGCAACTTCCCCTGCACTCTCTCCCTACACTCGACCACAAAAGTGAGATTTTAGAATGAACTGTACATGGCCCCGATCATCCAATTGATAAACTGAATATAAACGCAACAGGGCAAGGTCTAAGGCACACATCAGACTTGGAATTTTCCCACATGGCTTCAGAGGAGAAGCAGCTCCAAAAAACAGGTGGAATAAAAATAATAACTTGATTGCATTTCCATGAGAAAATGTGATGTGTGATTGTGTGGTTGCTGTGGTAACTGCGGTTGTTGTAAGGTGGTTGCTATGATGATGCTAGGTAGTTACTAATGGTTGCTATGGTGTTGCTAGGTGGCAACTAATGGTGCAGCAGTTACATTCTGGCACCTCTAACTTTTTAATTTTCTGTAATGGAGCTTTTAGAGGCAGATGTCTGGTTTCATTCACCACCACTGTGAATACACTGAGTTTCTCCAGAATGGAACATTTTTCACCAAACCCACTCTGAACCTCTCTGCATAGATCTAAAACACCTCATTATGGGGGAATTTTGGAAAGTAGCTATTCCTCTTGGGGGGAAAAGGAGGGGGGAATTTCCAACAGACAGAGATTAAAACAGCACAGAGACAAATGGAGGGGGCATGCACAGCACATATAGTTACACTCATGTTACAACCTATGTTAGTGTTATTTATAAGAACACATTGTATCACCACCTAGTGGGTTTTCAGACAAAGCACTTAGACAGATGAGATTCAGGTGCAATGTGCCTTGGTGCTCTTTAATTTACAATGTGGGGAATCAGTGTTCAAAAGGGAAGTGCATGCTGGAGGGGGTGTGAGGTGCAGGGTTTGTAATGCTGAAGTGCTTGATTCGGGGCCCGAGAGGACTCCAGCATCCAGGGTTAGAGCAGGAAAGGTCCTCAGAGCTTGAGTATGTGGAAAAAGCAAAAAAAGCACAGCGACACTCTCCTCTCCCTGGCACTCCGTCGCAGGGCCCTTATAGAGGACACTATCCCCCCATTGAGGTTGACTCCGGAGCGCTCGCTCTGTGCTCTTTGCCAGTCCACAACACTGGTGCTGAAGGTGTGTGTGCAGGAAAGACCTGGTGACAGCTTAAAGAGACTGCTGACAGTGTAACAGCAGGGTGCAGTTACAGGCTTCTCCCCAGATGGGGCGCTGTGGTGGATCGGATAGTTGTCTGTTTCGCGGTCACTGCTATATGAGAAGCACGGGAAGCTGGGCTAGGCTAGGCTACCAGCAGCAACAAGCTCCAAGAAGTATCTGAAGACCTATATGCTGGAATCGTTCACCCTGCATGTAAGTAATGTTATTAATTCTTGCAACACCAGTAATTCACATATATGTTATGTATTAATGGGTGTTCTATCTGCTGGAGCAGGTGGGTTTTTGTGTGTGTTGTCTCTTCGGGGATCTGTGGTGCGGGTGTGCCATCCTGGAGCCCACGCTTACCGGGTGGAGCCGGAAGAGAGACTGAGAGCAGTAGGTTCCAAGCTGGTCCCTAGGCCAGAGGGACAAAAGGGCTGGATCAGGAAAGGACGTTTCTGGTTGCAAAGAGGACTGTATATATGGACAATGGGTGTCTGGGGGGTTGTGTATATGTGTAAGGTGATGCTTTTGTACTATGCACTTTAAGACCTGATTCCAGAGTTTTGGTGGTTTGTTCCCTGTCCTATTGAGCTGTTAATAGCCTTACCTTTTTCATTAAGGGGAGGTGTTTTACAACAGGAGGAAAGGTAGCTGCTCATGTTTACAGGATCCTTGCACTGTATAGTGACCCAACTACTGCTACTGAAAATGCAAGAGGAAAAATGACTGGCAGACCACATGGTAACAGACTTTGAAACGGAAATGGCAGCATATGGGATGATCAGCACAATAGTCAATGGCAGGATACAAGATCCAAAGCTCTAATTGTGGCTGGGAAAATGTTACATCAGAGAAAGGTATCAAAATCCACCAGGGTAAGAAAAAGTGCCTGAAGAAGCTTAGCAAGGGGCCTCACACTAATCACTACTTCCTTAGAGATGGGGTAAATCAGTTGAGTGAAGCCCAATGGAAGGATATTCAGCACAGTCCACAGGGTATCAGAACCCCAGACAAAGTTCAACCAAGCACTGATCCAGGCCCCAACCAGTCACAACCAGCATTGAAGAGAAAGATGAAAGGAATGAAGGCCTATAATCTAGTGGCCTAAATCCTGTCAGAAAAAGGAGTGGGAAACCATCAACACAGATTTTGTCGATCTCTTAGATGGTCCAAAAGGAGGTATGGAAAGGAAACTGGATAAGATGGGTGGAATCATCTTTAGCAGAAAGACTTGGTGTGAAAAACTCCAAATCACAAAAGGGCACGAATGGAGATCAAACCCAGCAAATCACGCAGAATTTTCATTGACAATGGCCAGCTTGCCAATGAGCGGTTCCACAACAAATGTGAGTCAATACCAAAAATCCTGAAGAAGTCCCAACAGGTGGAACAACTGAAGTAGAATACCATCAGAGGCTTCAAGCAAATAAACAACTTTGAAGCTCTGATGCTTCCAGTTTGGGCTGCTGCCCTGTCTCATGTGGCCAGGTTCCATCTATGTGGTCACCCTATACCATCCCACATGGCTGGAGAGATTGGTGAGTCTACTGAGGTACCCAAGCAGCACAGGCCTATATGGGCATTAAGCCCTCTCTTTGCCAATGGTGGTATGGTGTGGAAAAGAGAGAACTCACATGGAGCGAGTTATGAAACATGGAGTTTAATATAATAAGTTTCATTACTAGGCCACATATGACATCCCTTTCTCTCTGAACAACTGACATCTCTGGTTTGAGATGATCCAGCCTGTCTCCAATGTGCAGCCCTGGCAAACCTCAAGCACATCCTGGTGGGATGTAAGATCAGACTAACACAAGAAAGATACACTTGGAGCCACAATCAAGTGTTGAAGTGCTTGGCCGCTGAACTAGAGAACAGGAGAGTATCCGGCAACACCATGTCTTCAAATGCCCAGACTGCCATCTGACAGCTAGCAACATACTTCATCCGAGAAGGGGACAAGTGACAGTCTAATCCCACACCTTCAGACCCATACCAACTGAATGCAGCAATTGTGTGTGTGTGTGGTTCATATTCTCACCTGAAATCGTATCAACCAACCAGTGCCTATATCTGGGCACTTCTGCTGGCACTTCTGCTGGCGTGCTTTCATCATAGAATTGACAGTCAGCTGGGAGAATGAGGCACATGACAGGAAAAGGCTGCGCTACACCATCTTAGCAGCTGAAACAGAGGGAGTGATGGGATGTGAGGGTGGGATGCAGGTGTTTTGTAGCCAGTTCCACCACAAGGCTCCTAAAAGAAATAAAAGAGAAGGCCCAATCAGAAGACAATAAAAGAACTTGCCACTGTTACTGAAAGAAGCAATCTGCACAATGGGCTGCACAGTGACCACTTAGAACCATCATGCACACACCCAGGTCTGATCGGCCTGGAGTGAGGGTGTATGGAGATAAAAGACCAGAACTCCCAATGAGTCCGGGATACACAAATGATTTGGCATATTGGTGGTACGTAGTGGTCACTGTCATCTCCATCCCCACACAAGAAGACATCTCCAACCCACCCGAGAATTGTGCTGATTAATCAGGGATTAGTCCTAGTAAGCAATCTAACTAATGCAAATGGATAGTTTCCGCATTAATAGCCAAATCGAGACTTACACTCTCAAACTAACACATTTTTGACCCTTCTACCACCATGAGTTTAGCATTTCTTCTCCACAGTAGAGTGCTTTTTCTCAATCTTTGCCAACAGCTCATGACATCACAATAGCCAATGTTTGATGAACTGAAGGCTATTGGCCAGTTTATCAATTTTAAATGATCAATACTGTGTACAGGTGCACTGAAATGGATATTAACATTTTCACAATGGAATCATGCCAATGTTTCAAAATGTGCAGTAGGAGAAGCGGCACCAAATTCACTCTACAAAAAGAACTAGAATGTCTCTAAAAAGAACTGAGTGTCTCCACTGAGTATCTTAGACCAAACCCACTGTGAACTTCTCTATTTACACTGTAAATGCTTAAATGCTTATTTTCCCATTTCTGGGTTACTTATTAGTGGGATTATTTTTATTATTCTTTTTATAGCTTTTTTAAAAATGTTGTCATGGTTCCAATGTGTTTTGATTGCTTGATCAGGGGTCAAATAGTGATCTTTAAAAAAAAATTGAATTTTGTAGTCAGGTCACCTCTGTAATGAATGGGAAGGGAGGGCAGACAGTCGAGTTGCCTTCAAAATGTATGTCTGAGAGAGAGTTTGACATCACATCTAAGGCAGCTGTAAAGAGACACAAACACGGATAAACAAATGCAGAGAAAAATACACAGCTGACTCATAAACAGAATTCAAGACACTAAAGCTAAGGTCCATTATTAAAAAATGTCACTGTTTGTTGAGGTATAATAAAAAATAATCTGTGCAGCTATGCATTCAGCTATGCTCATTCATAAATGGCTTGGTAAGATTTTGCTGTGATTACAGTGACAAATCTCTTAGCATACAGAGATTGTTTTCTCAGCCACTCTTCCATGAAGCCCAGCTCTCTGCGGTCTGGGGCTTATAGTGGCCCTTTGGACAGATACTCCTATCTCTGCAGTAGAGCCGCTGGATCCTTCAGGGTTATCTTTGGCCTCTTGGTTGCTGCTCTGATTAATGCCCTCCTTTCCCGGTCTGTGAGTTTTGGTGAACAACACTTTCTTGGCAGGTTTGCTATGGTGCCATAATCTTTCCGTTTTCTAATAAAGGATTTAATGGAGCTCCTTGGGATGTTCAGGGTTTGACCCGTGTGGCGAGTTCCTTTGTCTTCATGTTGTCACTTGCTTGATGGTAGCCCTTACTTAGTGGTGTTGCACCACTGTTTACTCTGGGGGCTATCAGAACAACTGTGTATATATACTGAGATCATTTGACACTTAGATTGCTCATGGGTGGATCTTATTTAACTAATTAAGGGGTAGTGGTTGGGGCTTCAAAGCAAAGGCAGTGAAAACATATGCCCGCACCACTTCTCAGTTTTATATTTTTTTAGAATTATTAAAAAAAAAAAAAAAAAAATCCACAATTTTTCCCCCCAAAATTGGTCACTGAAAACAAAAGTTCAGAGTGAGTGAATGAGTGAGTGAACGAACATTAGTGATTTGAGGTGCCAATAGTTTGTAGGTAAAAACTGTTTTACCAAAGGCCCTCTCACAGTAAAGAGGTATTGGGGCCCCTGTCTTTTTGACCTATGTTCATATATTAACTCTCATCTGTGCAACTATAGTAACCACCTAGCAACACCTTAGCAACTAGTTAGAACATCATAGCAACAAGCCATTTTATATGCACTTTTAATGTGAGTTAATTTAACCCCCCTGCATACTTTACTGGTTAACTCTGAGGTCGGAGGATCCATAAGTGGATCATTTTCAGTTTTCCAAACCGATCATCTATAGCTCTGTGAGTTTTTAACCTAGAAGCATATAAGTAACACCCTTAGAAAGCGTGAACCCTCTTCTTTCCAAATGTGTATGTTTTAAAATAAAATATACTTGTGGCGATTTGTAAATAGGATAAAAATGAAGCATGCGATTTTCTCTCTCACTGCTCGCCGCAGCCATGTCCCTCAGCCATTCAAATGTAAAACAGCAATCTGAATATATGAATAGCAGTGGCGTGATTGCCTCTTTGTGCAGCAGGGGGCGGTAAGAACACGCCCCATTTCAGCCCTATAAACAAACGCACATGGGACATGCTCGTGTTATGCACTGGAAAACTTTAGTCGAGGATGTCGACTGAATGAAGAATCCGACAACGCACAGTCTGATTTATCCGGTGACGACAGCGAGGACGAACAGAGGCATTTTCAGCTTCGTCTTGATCCAGCCGAAGACAATTCCGATGAGTAAGTAGCGCACTATCTAGTGTTTTGCTGGCCAGATGCTCATGTAGCTGAAAAACCACGTTGTGTTGTAATCAGACTTGCGTTTACAGTATCACGTGTTGTGCTCTTTCGGTTAGCTTATAGGGAGCATGAATCTATGTCTAGTGTTTTGCTGGCTTTATCTATACTTTCTTATTTATACTATTTTTAAAAAACGTATTTCTTATACGTACGTATACACTTGCATGTGAAAAAAAAGTCTTGCACTCTGAACTGTGAGTATTTCAGTACTTTTAAAACATTTACAAGATTTAGCTATTACAAACTTTTTCAGAGCAGGGGCAGGCAGACACATGGCCAGGCAGACAATCACAGCC
>JBBJLS010059531.1:0-12986 GCA_037577275.1 Bryconaethiops microstoma
CACCTTTGGGATGAACTGGAACGGAGATTGTGATCCAGACCTTCTCGTCCAACATCAGTGTCTGACCTCATGAATGATCTACAGAATGAATGGGCACAGATTTCCACAGAAACTCCAAAATCTTGAAAGCCTTCCAAAAAGAGTGGAAGCTGTTATAGCTGTAAAATGGGGACCAACTCCACATTAAAGTCTATGTATTTGAATGCTTTGTTATTAAAGTCCCTATTTTTTGTAATGGTCAGGCGTCCCAATACTTTTGTCCATATAGTGTTAATGGCGTGCATGGATGGGGGATGTAAACATACCACTTGAAACAATATTTACAGTCTTTTTAAGCCAATATCTTTAATACCTGGGAAGCCAGCAAGTTAGTAAAACTGAATTTTTGCGTTACTAGCAGTGATAAAAACACGAGAAAACAAAGTTAAAGAGGACTTTGGTACATAATGGCAGCTGCGCTAGCTGTGCTAAGCTAAACTGCCTCCCAACTTATGAGAAAAATATGGGCGTTTTTGACCCCGTTATCTTATTATAAGTATCTGGCCTTGTCCCTGATGAATACAGGCTACAGCTCTCACCTCGACCGGGCCCATTCTGTCTGGATAAACCTCTGTTCTGTGCGGGAGAACCACTAGAACCTCAGCCCAGACTCCAGCCGGCTCCAGTTCAAACACCGTCTCCACAACATGACGTCAGACAGGGGGCGGGGCGTCGCGATATTTTTTTTCTTTGATGTTTTGTCACTTCAAGCTCTTTTAGATTTATGTCAACAGTTTTTATCAAAAATTAATTTTAAACAGGCATGGATGAATAAATAAAATGAATAATTTGCACATTTTCTTTGACTAAATTAACATACTTTAATATTACATCACTACACATAAATCTACTTTCTACACATATAAACAGTCATAGCTGTTCCATTGTACTGAGATGACCCATTATGAAATAATGAAATAAAGAATTTTATTTCACAAGCAAAAACTGCATTAAACGCTTTATCCACTATGACCGGACAGCCCTCACCTTACTGCAGCTTACTGTTCAAAAACCTTTCATGACCTCTGACAAAAACATCAAAATTTTTCACAATTTGATTATTCACATTAAAAATTGTTCTTAGTATTAACAATTTTACATAGTCAAAAATAGGTTTAAAAGCTCACTTCCATATATATGTGTACATAGTACTGTGTTAAAGTGTCTTTCTGTTAGCAAAGTTAACATTGGAATAAATGCAAGCAAACAAGAAAGCAGTAAAAAGTATCAGGATTTGTTCTGTTTGTAAAAGTAGTTGATCTTGTGTGAGCTGGTGAGGATTCCTGATTCCTCCTCAGTTCCTCCAGCCTTTGTTTGGATTGTGAAATTCCATCAGCAGCTCCTGATTTAATTTAATGAAGGACTGATTACAGTAATACTGGACTTCCACTAAAACACACTGATTTACTGAACATAACATCACTATTTACTGTAGAATGTTATTTATATACACTAGTTTTATTTGGTATATTCAGTAATATTACTGTGAAAAACTCACTGCTGATAAAAAAAAAAAAAAAGTGTTGAAATATTTTCAGATTTCTGTACACTGTTTTACACACACAGTAGTGGGAACCCAACCTCAGCTAACTAGACTGCTCCAATTATAAATTATCAAGATAAAAATTCTCTGCATACTTAACAGAAAAAAATACATCTGCTTATATTCATTTTTTTATTTAATTTTTTTGCACAAAGAGAAACAAAAAGAGCTCAGTCTACTCAGACATGTAAGCAGGACACAGTCTGTTCAGATAATTTCAAGTTTTTTTTTTTAGTTTTTTTTTTAGTTTTTTAATATCTACATTCAGAACACTGCAGCAGCGCAGAGAGGATCTCCGGCCTCTTCAGGTACGTCTCCTAGCGCCTGACTCGATAAACTGTGTTGGCACAGAACACTAAGTGACAGGTACCCACAGGTTCTACGCCCTCTCTGAATGATAAAAGTAAAAACAAACAAGGATTCCTTGTCCGAGTGCCAAAAAGAAGAGAATTCTGAGATGATCCCCAGCTCCAGTATCGTCACAATTCAAGAGACCCCATCTGCTCTTTAAAAGAGTCAGTCCTGCAGTATTGATATGGGAAAAGAAGGGGGGGGGGGTGATGTTCAGTTAAGTGTGCCTATTTTCTGCTCCTTTGGATTGGAGATCTGCTTCTGGATCTCCTGAGAGTGAGAGAGAAGAGAGAGAGAGCGAGAGAGCGAGCGAGAGAGAGAGAAGAGAGAGAGAAAAGAGAGAAGAGAGAGAGAGCGAAAAGAGAGAAGAGAGAGAGAGCGAAAAGAGAGAAGAGAGAGAGAGCGAGCGAGAGAGCGAGCGAGAGAGAGAGAAAAGAGAGAAGAGAGAGAGAGAGAAAAGAGAGAAGAGAGAGAGAGAAAAGAGAGAAGAGAGAGAGAGAGCAAAGAGAGAGAGAAAAGAGAGAAGAGAGAGAGAGAAAAGAGAGAAGAGAGAGAGAGAGAAAAGAGAGAGAGAAAAGAGAGAGAGAGAAAAGAGAGAGAGAAAAGAGAGAGAGAGAAAAGAGAGGAGAGAGAGAGAGAAAAGAGAGAGAGAGAGAGAGAGAGAGAGAAAGAGAGAGAAAATGAAGTGCATTAAAAAAATAAAAAAAAAGCAACAACAATTCCCTTGATAATGGCCACATCACCCTATTCCAACTAAATACTAAGGTTACCCAGTGATCTGCCATTAGCATGTCATTTTGTGCAACAAAATCTACTAAATGAAGAGTACCTTACACTTGGACTTTGTCAGTGCACAACAGAACGAAATTGTGTTTTACAGTGGCTCCAGCAGTAGTAATGTCAAAATAAATAAGTGTAAAAATAATAAATAATAGATAAGAAGTAGGGATAAGTAGGAAGCCCCTACAATAGCAGCAGAGTACCTGAAAACACCCAATGAAAATTCTGGATGTTTTTGACCCGGGACTTTCTTACCTTCTAGCAGGAGGGGAGCGCGCAGGCCTGCGCTGCCTGGCAGGAGGAGAGTAGCTGAGTGATCTGGAGTCTCTCAGAGAATCTGCTGGAGCTCTCGGACGACAAGGGGGGCTGAGAACAACAATAAACCAGGCAGGCAAACAAAAAAAAGGATGATTTTCGTTTTTGTTTGATTTAGTTTTAAAAGCCAACTGATCTTTGAATTTCACGATGAATAGACAGAAGCGGTTCATATATTCAAAGATGTTTGATATAGTATACATACACATTATACACACAATTATTTATCTATATTCATCTACACACACACACACTTATGTATTACATTTGTGTGTATATACAGTAATTTAGTAATACATAATGGCACCTTTTCTTCTCCTCCTTTTCATTTTCTGATGAGGATGAGGAAGAGCGATGCTTTGCCGCTGCTTTATCTTGCCTGTAAGACGAGTGAGAGTCATTAATTAGTCCATTTCATCATTAAAACGTACTAAGTATGTAAATCTCTGACCTCTATCAGCTACTCTGATTTTTTAGGAAGTTACGCAATGCAATTCAACACAATTTAATCGGACGACTCTGTATTACATTTAAAAATGCAGCGTGACACTAAAATAACTATAGAGAAATACAGACAATACAGAACACAACAACCACAATACTTGTATCTTTGCCACTGAACATTACTGTATTTATTATGATCAGCTCTACCATCACAGAATCCATGCAGATGATTGGCTACCTTCAGTTTAGTTCATATTTACTCTCCAAAAACCTACCCTTTCTCTGTCTCGGAGTCAGAGCTGTCTGAGGATGAGGATGAGGAGGAGGAGGAGGATGAGGAAGAGCTGGAGCTGCTCTGGCTGTTTTGCCGTGGTGCTGAGGCGACCTTCTCTGGTCTCCCATTCACAGTTTTGTCCTCTTTGACTGCTTGCCTGCGGTCCTGAGCTGCTGGTGATTGGCCCTTTGATCTCCCTCTTGATGTCTCTCTCGCACCTGATTGGCTGACGGCTGGTGACTTGGAGCGCCGAGGCGGGTCTCCTGAGCGAGACCTGTATCCGGATCGGCTCGGAGAGCTGTTTCTATCTCGAGTTTTGGGAGAAGGAGGAGGAGGAGGAGAACGAGACTTGTACTTTTTGGTCGTCTCACTGTTTCTTTCCCTCTCGCTCTCCTTTCTGCCCTTCTGCTGGTCAGACTTCATTGATTTCTCTTCGTTCGGCTTCCTCTGAGGGGATGGTGAAGAGGAGGAAGAGGAGCTAGACGAGGAAGATGATGATGAGGAAGAAGAGGAAGAACGACGTGGGGGTGATTTGGTCTTCTTCTCTCTTTCTCTCTCACGTTCCCGCTGCTGCTCACGCTCCTCTTGTTCGCGGGCTCTCTCTCTTTCCTTTTGCATCTCTCTATCCCGTTCCCTTTCTCTTTCCCGCTCTCGTTCCCTGGACTGTGACCGGCTACGGCGATGCCAGTGGGCTGGAGAAGGTGAACGACGTGATCTAGGAGAAGAAATTATGCATTTTAAGGATAGGAAAAGCTACAGGTGGGCATTGGCTTCTCGTGATTTGTTTTTCATTAAGCAACAGTGCACCCAAAAGGTCTACACAAACTGTAGGTTTGAAAAGGCAAAAACGCCTATATTTGTCCACAGTTTTTTTTTAATTTTATTGCCGACACGGATAATGCTGAATAATAGTTTCAGGTCTATTGCACAGTGTTAATTAAAGCTAATAAACTTCGATTATAACGTATATTAGCTTCAAAGCTCCAGGGCAGAACTAAAGAAGTCTTGGCTTATGGAATACATTTCTGCACCAAACTTTGCTCTTAATAGGTGTAAAATACTTCATATTACCAGGCAAAGCAGTGCAAAAATAGCACCAAATGGAATTCATAATGAAATGCCAGTTCAAGCTACTATCCAAGCATTTCAGAAAGGGGCATCATAGCAGCATACTGCTAGTAATACAGCACACACAAACAAAAATGAACATTGTGTCTGAATAGAAGGACTGAATGCTTGAGTGTGTGCGTTTCTGGCCTCTTACCTGTACTGGGGGCTTCGAGACCAGCTGTTTTTCGTCCTCCTGTCTCTGTAGCGCTCTTGCCCCCTGTCCCTGTCTCCCAACCTGTCTCTATCTCTGTCCCCCACCCTGTCTCTATCTCTGTCCCCGACCCTGTCTCTATCTCTGTCCCCCACCCTGTCTCTATCTCTGTCCCCCACCCTGTCTCTGCCTCTGTCTCCTGCCCTGCCTCTGTCTCCCACCCTCTCTCTGAAGCGCTCCCGGCTGTTCTCCCGCCGCGTGGGAGGTGAGTAGCGTGATGGAGAGGGTCTCCTGCCCCTCTGTCTGGGGCTGGGGGAGCGAGGGGGCTCCTGATACTGCCGGGGTGGTGTAGGGCGGACAGGAGATTGGGAGCGAGCTGCAGTCTGTTTGCTCTGGGCCTCCTCCCGCCTTGTTTTGGCCTTAGGAGAAAGCGGTGGTGCCACATCCCTTCTCCTGTCAGCCTGTCTGTTCCCGTCTCCGCTTCCCGATAATTGAGCGGCTTTGGGTCCAAGCTCTGACGTAGTATATCTGTTTTTGTCGGTCCGGGACATTTTGGGCTCCTGGTTGCGGGTCCTAGTTGTCTCTGGTGAGCTGTAGTAGCCTCTTTCTCGCTCTCTGGTTCGTGCAGGAGGAGACGGAGGTGGACTGGAGGTCTCTGTGGGGGTGTACCTCTCTTTCCCTCGGTCCCTCGCCTCATAGTCACCTCGGTCCTTTGGAGAGTTTGACAGCACTTGTGTCACAATGCGTCTCCCGTCCCTTTCCTCTTCTCTACGGTCATTCTCTCTTCCTCTCTCCGCTGGAGTGCTCTTAATGTTCTCTCTCTCCTTTTCCTTCTTATTCTCCCTCTGTGCCACGGCCTGCTTACTGTCACCGTTTGAAGCCTTCTGTTTCTCATTCTCCTCGTCAGAGGACGAAGACGATGATGAGGAAGATGACGAAGAAGAGGATGATGATGATGAAGATGAACTGTCACTGTCGCTATCACTACTGTCGCTACTGCTGCTGCTCTCACTGCCGCTGCTGCTGCTACTGCTTGAAGCTTTGGGTTTGCTCGTCTTCTCCGGTTTATCTTTTTCCTTCTGCTGCTGTTTTTCTCTCTCTTTCTCCTCCTGTTTTTCTCTCTCTTTCTCCTCGGGGCTCTTTTCCCTCACTCTGCCTGGCCGTTCGGCTCCTTCCCGAGTTCCTTTCTCCTTCCTGTCAGTCTCAGCCACAGCCTTCTCTCTGTCGGTCTTCCTTTCTGTCTCGCTGTCTTTTCCGGAGCGCCTCTCTTCTGGTTGTTTTTTGCAAGAGGACCTGGAGGCTTCTTTCTCTCTCTCTCTTTCCCGGACATTCTCTCGTTCCTTTCTCCTCTCCTCCTGCCTCCTCGCCTCCTCCCGCTCCCTCTCACGCGCTCGTTCCTTTTCTCTCTCTCGCTCCTTTGCACGTTCTCTTTCGTGCTCGTCCATTTTGGGCTTTCCATTTGAGTACGGCGAGCGCCGGGAAGGCGAGGCGGAGTCACTGGAGCGGTTTCTGACCCTTTCTCTGCCTTTCTCGCTCTCTCTCAGTCTGCCATCTTTTTGGCTAGGTACGTCTCTGTCCCGTTCCCTCTGTCTCTCTCTGTCTCTGTCCGAAGGGGCCGTGAGGGAAGACCCTTTCTCTCTTTCTCTGCTGCGTCCTCTCTGCTCTCGGTTTTTTGGTGGCGAAGGTGATGGAGATGAGGACGAGTCATGTCGTTTTTGCAGTTTCTCTCTCTTACTTCTCTCATTCTCAAGTTCCTTCTCTGCGCTTCTTTGCCGCCTGTCCTTCAGGCGTTTGGGAGACGGGGAGCGAGACGATGAATCGTGCCTTCTTCTCTGAGGTGCTTTCTCTCTCTGTCGCTCCTCACTGTAGTCTCTTCTGTCCCGTGACTGTTTCGGGGATGGAGACCGGGATGAGGAATCATGGCGTCTTCTCTGAGGCTTTTCTTTAGCGTGGTCCTTCTCTTGCTGCTGTTCTCTGTCCCTGTCCCTCCTGTTCCGCTCAGGGGACCTGGAATGTCTTGGAGATCTCTGAAATATAGAGCAAAAACATTGGCTTGATTATAATCCTTTATTAAAACAAATGCTTGGTCAAATTAACACAATTGTCACTTCACCCCAAACATAGATCAGCTAAGACATTATTGTATCTCTGTTTATTGTACACAATTTCTTCTTTAATTTTGCACCGAAGCCATGAGGCTAAAAGGAGTCAGAAAGGCATAAATAAAAGCTGTACCTGCCTCAAACTGTGTTGAGTAATCTCAAACAGAAACAGATTTGCTTATATGGTTTCAGGATCGTCCAGCAAAAGTAATAAAACTGCAATCGCTGTTCCATACCTCTCTGATCTCCACCCTGACAGGGCTGTCCTGACGGGCGTGGCCCCTGTGGTCAGGTGATCTGCCCCTCCGTCCATCCACTGGTCTGGATGCAGGCGCATTCTGCTGCCTTTCTCTTATCGGGGTTGCCGACCTGCTGCAAATAGACAGAAAAAAAGGGCAAGTCAGCAGAAAAGCAAAAACCTGATTACATTTACTCATTTTATACCTATAAAATTCCAAAGTCCCATTCAGCAACCACTAACAGTACCCACTCAAGTAATTCAAAAAGACATTATGTGTGACAATATTCTTTAATAACCCCTCAAACCTGTGAGCTGAACTGGACGATGCACTGCGCTGCCTTCGGCTCTTTGCCGGCGCAGGGATCTTTTCTTCACTGTCTTTCCTCTTTCTCTTTGACATCGGTTTCCCCTCAGATGAACTAAAATTACAAAATGATACAACAGCAATTAGTTACACACACACTATGAGAAACAAAGCAATTCTGTTTTACAACAGCATGACTCACCTTTGGTCACTCTGTACAGATTCCTCCCTAAAAGCAAAAACAAAGAGAAGCAGTTTATCTTTGACATATTCCTGATAGGATAAGCCAAGATGATGGCAACTTCCTAAAGATCTCATGTTTTATACTTACTGTCTCCTTTCTGCTTTTTGTTTTTGAAATTTGTTCAAGTCAAGCAGTTTCAAACCAACACCAAAACCATACAACCTGTCAACAGTATATTACACCAACCACCATGCATGAAGAACTTTTACATACCTTTTCTTCTTCTTCTTCTTGTTCTTCTTCTTCTCTCTTCGGGGGGAAGGTGACGTACTCTCTGAGCTGAAAGAGAGGAAGAGAAATTAAGGGAGAGAAATAAACACAAATGCTGGCCGCATATAATCCCAAATCGACCATATTCCCATATTCCATCCATCTGCCATCAATCCTTACCAATCTCGGTCTTTGTTTTTCTTTCTTTTCTTTTTCCGGCTCTGTTTCTGAGTAGACGATGAGTCTGACTCACCAGAGTCTTCTATCAACCTTTGAAAAATGTAGAAATGCAGTTTTTGTTGAATTACAGCTTTGCAGTGCTTTAAAAACAGTAACTCTAGCCTATATACTATATAGTGAAAGCTCTGACACGAAATCCCATCTATAATCTCTACCACTCCATGATGCACTGTGCAAATCCCAGCCCATGCATAGACGTAGCTGTACAGTAGCTAAGCACAATTGGGTATTTTAGCAGTAAGGATCATCAGGGTGGAAGTGATGTGCTTGTAACTTGCTGGGCATCAAGCCTGGGAATGTTGCCATGTATTTCACAAAGTCAACTCACTGATAGCTTTGCTGCTGTCTCTCCCTCTCCAGCCTCTCCTGCTCTCTCTTCTCTTTCTCACGCTCTTTTCTGTCAGGGTGGAAGGAAGAGCCGTCCACGTAGTCTGAACTGATGCCAAAGGCTTCTCTCAGCCGGTCATTCTTCTGTTGGTTAGCGGCAGCAAGAGCATGGGTCTCAGTCACACTGGAGGGGAGAGAGATGGAGAATGGATCAGCTTTATTAGATTTACAGAAACATTTAATAATGAGGGACTGTGAATGAAAGTAGTCTATAATGCAGATATGGTTAATAATGAAAAGCTGAGAGGACTGTTCATTGTTGTTCACAGGTGTTCACGGTACATAAAGCCTAAAGGAACAATGTGTGGTATGTAATTTGCTGATGAGAAAAAGTCTAGAAGTACATTGTTTCAATATCTATTATCTTTCATGGTAACACTGTGCAAATTTATGGAGTAAAATGTAATCCCACAAAAGTCTATGATGCACTTAGGAAGCATTTACACTTGCTTCTCTGTAGATGGAGGAGCGGGTTCCTGCTTCTCCTGCAGCATCAAACGAAAACTGTTCACCTTCTCCTCAATCTCCTCTGGAGAGTATCTGTCAGAGAAAAATATTAATCAGTGCAAATGTAGGTCTGTCAAAATAAGCCACTAATCAGCATAAAACAACACAATAGTTTAAAGTTGCAAGACACTAATCTACTGGCCCTGCTGTCCAAGTAAGAAAGAATTCTCCACAAATGTCAATCTACATTTGTGCTGATCAGTCAACAGTCTGTTAGTATGTATATGCTCTCCTTATGCAGCTTAAGTGCCTCTGCAACATTGCATGAAACAAAGTAGCAGAGACCAGCATCAAGTGTCTTGAACTGAATGAGACTAGTAAGAAACTAATGCACACAAATTAGTGTCACTTAAATTTAGAATGTGCTATTCAACACAATTACTATTTATATGAATATTTAGTTGTATCTCATACATATTTATCTATTGGGAGAAAAGTCACAATATCTAGACTGTGGTTCTTTGGTCTGTGAAACTTTACAACCAATGCTAAGGAAGAGTTGTGGGTGGTCAATAAAAAGAGCAAATAAAGAAGCTCTTCCATTCTCTTATTTAATGCAGTTTGGATGTAACTTTTCAGAACAGTCAGCTTTTTGAACAAGGCTGGTATAAAGGGACCTCACCCTTGTTCTTCCATCATGTCCTGAAGTTCGGCACATTTAACCTCCAGCTGTCTCTTCCTCTGGTGCTCCAGGATGTCGGCGTTGGGCTGCCGGTTCAACTGGCTCTCCAGTCTCTCTCTGTCCTTCTCATCTTTCATCCCTCCGTGATCATCTCGGGTGCGTTTAACGCGGATGCTGGAGAGATTGCGCTGGACATAGCCGTTCGTGCCGCTGCCACGCGGCGTGGTCAGGCCAATACCGTTATACATCACCGCCCTAGAGAGAGAGAGAGAGAAGAGAAGAAAAGAGACAGACGTCTCAGATGACTTACATTGTAAGTTGTGTTCATGCTCATCATTTTAGTTAGATTTGCAACGAAACAGGTGATCTTTTTCGTCATCTCTTTCTGACCAGGTTTCAGTGCTCGAAAACCCAAACATGGTTGATGAGAACTCAAGCAGGATGAGCATGACGCCCTCAGGAGTTTATTTATGTAAACACAAGAGCTGCAACCTCAGGGCAAAATATCAGTATGGCAATTTTACTGCTACATACTGGGATTACAATACCAAAGTGCCCATTGTATCACTTTTCTGGACTTAGAAAGTCTCAATGTCTATAAATATTGTTTTCAATAGTATGTTTACTACCTGAACTCCACACAGTCCACATATGGAAAATAAGCTCTAAAAACAGCACAATTTGGAATTAGTTTTTGAGATGTTACAAAAGCAACACTTAACAATATCTCCTTATGCTGACTACAGCAGTTTAGCTCCACCCTTCAACGGTGCTGATTAAAATAATTAAGACTTATGATTAGAATTAGAGCTGTGATTAGTCACCCTGTCAGAAACACTCTGGTTAGAGGCTCATTCTCACAGTGAAACCTGCTTTCTTGCAGAGACTGATATTGCCATAAGTAGCAAACAACATATTATATTAGACATTTGATGGCAAAGCACATGCCAGCAAGGGGACCATTACTAGTTCACATGGCAATGGTCCTCTGCAAAGGGGAATCAGATAACAATCTAAACCGACTAACAAGTCACGCAGTAAATCGAGGTTAATTCATTTATAATCAACTGGATTAAGTGCTTTAAGAGAAAGACGTGTCTGGAAGTGATCTCTAATAGAAATGGACTAATCTCTCCCTAGTCTTTATAGACACAACTTAAGTAAATGAGTTATCATACACACAGTAAAGACAACAGACTGTTAAACACAGAAAGAAAACAAAATACAGATAGGGGAGATACACTATATGGACAGAAATATTGAGACGCCTGACAGCTACACTAACAGGGACTTTAAAGCACTAAATTAAAATCCATAGACTTTAATATGGAGTTTGTCCTCCTTTGCAGCTATAACAGCTTCCACTCTTCTTGGGAGGCTTTCCACAAGATTTTGGACTTTCTGAGGGAATTTGTGCCCATCCATTCTGTAGATCATTCATGACACTGATGTTGAAAGAGAAGGCCTGGCTCGCAATCTCTGCTTTGTGCACTGGGGCACAGTACTGCTGGAATCGAAAAGATTCTACCCCAAACAGTGTCCACAAAGTTGGAAGCATGGCGTTGTCCAAAACGTCTTGGTCTGCTGAAGCATTAAGACTGCCCTTCACTGAAAGTAAGGAGCCTAGTCCCCGAATCCCTGGAAAACGTGTGCCCCAATACTTTTGTCCACATAGTGTGTTTGCTACATATGGCCTAAAGTGAGAAGCGAGGCCGCGGCTTTAACTAGCTAACAAGCTAACTGTACAGTTGGTGTTTTGATCCGTCTGAAACGTATAAACTCCAGATTTTAGGACACATTTCCCACCCAAGCACATGTGGTTGGTTTTTTTTGGGACAAATTTAAATTTAAACGGGGCTAATTCCAGACAGATTAATCAGCTTTATCCTGAGGTCTAGCTAACGCTAGGTAGCTCACAGGCTAAGTTCAGTCACGTACCTCTTTGTTCCTCGTTAAAGGAGAAAACAGAAACAGGGCTGTTTCGTTAAAGGACACCAAACCGAGCGGACGAAGGAGGCCACATAAAAAATGAGAGCGATTTAAGCGAGCAGTTCGGTAAAAACAGCAGCGAGGTGTGAGACGTTCAGGCTGCAGTGAAGAAAAATGTCGTCACTGGAACGTCACGCAATAAGACGCGTCGAGAGCATGAACTACATTTCCCACAATCCCTCCTCCCTGCACGGAGCTGTTCTACATAACCTTCGGAAATTTGATTAGATTAGTTTCAACTTTATTGTCATTGTACATAGTACAAATACAGGTACAACGAAATACAGAACCGCAAATAGTAAAATAAAATAAAAAACAGTAGAATAAGGTGCAGTATGTAAAACATACAGAAGTTTAAAAGTAAAAAATGCATTATATTATAAGTGATATTGTAGTATATATGTGATATACACAGTGTATGTGTTATATAGTATTATAAGGTATTTTAGTAGTGTAGTGTTCCGAAAATATCAGAATCAGAACTGGCATCCTACCACACTGGATAGTGTGTATAAAGCAGTACACAACCATTAGAGATGCATTCAGTGGTGTAGTATGTTCCAAACTGCACACCACCACGCGAGCTGGCTTGTAAGATGAAATCCACAACAATTAGAAATGCATTCAGTAGTGTAATCTTCCAAACTGTACACTACCACACTAGGTAGTGTATAACATATAGTACACAAGCATCAGAGAAGCTTTCAGTAGTGTAGTGTTCCAAACTGCATACTACCACACTAGACAGTGTGTACAATATAATACAAAACTGTTACAAATGTATTGAGTAATGCAGTATATGAAGCACTGAAGTGTGTGATTTGAGACACAGTCAAAGTCTCCTAAAGTCACGGGCAGATCTAGCAAGAAGAGCCAGGTTTTATGACGGAAAGTAGAGCCATGTCCCAAATCAGACATTCCTATACATCACATACTGCACTACTAAATCCATTTCTAATGGTTGTGAGTTATTTTTACGTACTATTTAAAGTGGTGGTCTGCAGTCTGGAACACAGCCCATTATGAGCAAAATGTAACAACAGAATAACCCTCGCTTCACACTATTTCTCAGCAGCAAAGACCATCAGGGAGTTAGTGAGTGAGTCACACCTAGACTTGCTCAGCATTTATAT
>JBBJLS010059593.1:0-12981 GCA_037577275.1 Bryconaethiops microstoma
GCTCTGGAGGAATGGCGTCACTGGCTCCAAGGCGGCAGTGACCCGTTCATAGTCTGGACTGACCACCAAAACCTAATTGGCATCCAGCAGGCGAAACAATTGAGTCCTTGCCAGGTGCATTGGGCACTGTTCTTTGAACAGTATCATTTTACCATCTCTTATTGACCGGGATCAAAAAACACCAAGGCGGATGCCCTCTCCCGTCAGTATTAGGAGAGCTCCTGGTTACACCCCATGCCTGTGATTCCATCCGAGATCATTGTTTCCCCCATCTGGTAGGAGTTGGAAGATCGAGTCCTCCAGGGGCAGACCTTGGAGCCCCCTCCGGCAGAGACACCATCTGGACGTCTCTTTGTTCCATCCATACTGTGCTCAGAAACCCTACAGTGGGCCCATGCCTTGGCCGTCACCGGTCACCCTTGAGTACAACGCACACTCTTCAATCTCCAGCGTGCTTTCTGGTGGCCGAAGATGACCAAGGACGTTCGGAGTTACGTTCAGGCCTGTGCGGTGTGCGCCAGGGCTAAAACCCTGAATCAACCCAGTCCTGGAGATCTCCAACCTCTCTCGGTTCTTCGTCGTCCCTGGTCGCACATCACACTGGACTTCGTCACCGGCCTGCCAGAGTCTAAGCGAAAAAATACTATACTCACCATCGTGGATCGCTTCTCCAAGGCCGTGCACCTGGTGGCACTCAACGGGCTCCCCACTGCCAAAACCACTGCTGAATTGATTATTGAACACATAGTCTGCTTGCATTGGTTCCCCAAGGACATCGTCTCGGACAGAGGGCCCCAGTTCACAGCCAGGTTCTGGAAGGCCTTCCACCGTCTGTTTGAGTCCACCTGCAGTCTCTTATCCGGCTACCATCCCCAGACTAACGGTCAGACGGAGCGGGCCAACCAACAACTGGAGCGCTTCCTGAGGTGTTTCATCGCTGATCGACAGCGCTCCTGGGCCGACTACCTCATCTGGGCTGAGCTATCGCACAATCTCCAACATCCTCGGTGACCAGACTCAGCCCTTTTTTAGGTGTGTTATGGTTTCCAACCTCCCATGTTCGAACACCAAGAACCGGAGGTTGATGTATCATCGGCCCAACAGTTGGTCCGCAGGTGTTGGCGGCAATGGGAACAAGCCCGGAAGTCCATAGTGAACGTTACATCGACCAGCATCGCCGCCGACACCCACCGGGATGATTGTTCCACGTCGGTGACAGGGTCTGGCTCTCCACATGGAATCTGCACCTGCACACGGAGTCAAAGAAGTTATGCCCCCGGTTCATCAGACCTTACCACCTCACCCATCGGATTAACCCTGTCACCTTCCGGCTCCTGCTGCCTGCCTCCCTTCAGATACACCCAGTCTTCCACTCCTCCCAGCTGAAGCCATTCACCACTTCCCCTCTGGCTCCTGCACCTCCAGATCCTCCTCCTCCTCGGATCATTGATGGTGGTCTTGCATACACCGTCCGGCGGATCCTCGATTCGCGACGCCGTGGTCGTGGCACCCAGTATCTCGTTGACTGGGAAACTGCATGATTTATCCAACCCTTTTGCTTCTATCCGCACTTGGGTTCATCACGCTACATGGGCACACCTACTGGCCAGGTAGTTCTTGTCCTTCCTCATCTTGTGACAGTTCTACCTCGATTTAAGCTGTCAGACCTTTTTCATTCCATTTAACAAACCTCATCATATTTAATGGGTTTGAAGTCAGAGTCATAGACAAATCATTTAAAAACTCCATTCTTTCCTTTATGCTGGTGACTTTTTATTGTATCAATCCATATGCTAAGCGCTCTAATTATCTCTTTCCATCTATATCTATAACTAGGCTGGCACCATCTTTCCAGCATCTTAATTTGACAGGGAAGGGCTAAGCCCCCCCTGTCTTTCAGTAGCTGTAAACTTATATGGTACTCTCGCTTTTTTTTTCTCAGCCCAAGTAAACCTAGACAAAAGTGTGTCCGGTTCATTAAAATATTGTTTGGCTTTCTCAATGGTTATTGCTTGAAATAGGTACATAAATCTAGGTAATATATTCATTTTTATTGAATCTATATGTGAACCTATGTCAAAGTCGGGGATTAAATTCCATCTATTAATGTCTGCTATAATCTCTTTTTTAGGGACCCATAATTAATTTCCTGTAATTTTGACAGGGCTGCTGAGTTGATGCATGCCTGTCACACGCACCAGAGCACATGACATCAATCGGCCCCCGAAGTTACTCATGCCTAAGGTATATAAACAGGAAGAGAGAGTTCCTCTGTACACAGACATTGAACTTCATGCCCAAATCGTGTCCTACCTTGACTCATTGGTTCCGTGAGTACTCTGGTTAACTAGAACCTTTCTATGTGCATGTGAGAATGCTGGTTCCTTTGGTGGGAATCTTAACTCCTTTTGAGGAGCATTCTCAGATTAACTGCATGAGTAACCAGCTCTCTCGTTTGTATCCGCTGCTGGGCTCTTCCCTCATGCTACAGATGAGTAACTTTCAGTCATTTGTGTCTGACTCCATGACAGAATGTCTGTGTCAAAAGTGAGCCCAGCAGATCTCGCTCGTGTTTGGTAGGTCATTAATCAGCAGGCGGTCAAAATAGTGAACCTGAAATAGGAAGTAGTGACTCTCCATGCGGAGGTCACTGCCCTGCGACAGGCTTCACAAGATCGCTCTGCTGACCAACACCCCCAGCCAGCGGTCCAACAACCCTACACCATCGGGGGTATAGACGCGTTTTGCTTGAGCTCTTCTCCGTGGTCTCATCAAAGCTTTTATATTACCATGTTTTATTTCGTTTTTTGCTTTTAAAGTGTGTCTACTTGTTTCACTGAGCATTAACTCTTATTAAGATCTGACAATGCTGAAGCCGAGTGCCTCTAACAAAGTTAAGAGCCCTGACGACCAACTCACTGGAGCTGATAGCCTGCCCTGATAGCCTGCCCGACCAGGCCGAGAAAATTCCAAGTGCTGATCTTGCTATGTGCCCGGAGATATGTAAAGAGATGTCCAAGTCAATTTTACAAGGAGTAAATGCTCGCTTCAACGCTTTTGAACTCAACTTTCAGAAGCTTGTGACTTCTCAAACTGAATTACAATCACGAGTTGGCGACCAGGGACTTTGAGGCAAGGATACAGAAGTTGTAAACTAAGTGCTCAGAGTTGTCCAAAGAAAACAGTCAGCTTCGTGCTAAAGTCCTGGATCTAGAAGTTCGGTCTAGAAGACACAATACTAAGATTGTGGGGATACCTGAAGGAAAAGAAGAGGGCAAACCCACTGAATTTGTCTCAAGGCTGATTCCCCAACTGTTTGGGGAAGAGTATTTCCCTCACCCAGTGAAAGTGGATAGAGCGCATTGTTCCCTTCATGGGAGCTTGAAGCCATTGGAATACAAGGGGACAAGGGTCCGAATCTTTCCCGACCATACCAGCGAGGTTATGTCCCAGCGGAACGCCTTTCATGATGTAATGCAAAACCTGCGCAAAATAGGAATTAAGTTCACGCTGCGATACCAGCCTGTGCCATTGCAGTGCTTGTGTACTGTATATCCAGGAGCTAGTGAATCCAGCCAACCGCCTACTATGATATGCAAAAGTTATCAACGTACGACGCAACTAGAAAATTAAAATGACACAATGGACTGTTTTTTTTTGACTCAATGGACTCTCTTCTTTGACGGATGGAACTGGGAACTTTGTGTCTGGTTCGGGAAGACGCGATGGTGGGTGGGGTAAGTTGTGGGTTGTAGTTCTTGTTATGTCAGACTTGTCTGCTGTTTTTGCTGTGTTATTTTCTTTTGCTTACTTTAACCTTCTGTTTTTAGTTCAGTTTCTACAATGTATTCTCTTGCTGCAGATTACTTGCCAAAGGTATGCCCTCAACTTTATGACTTCTCTTCTCTTTTATGGTTATGCAGAGGTCTTCTAGTAGAGAATTGACTGGGGGAAGGAATGTGACATTGGTCTCTTGGAACATTTAAGGGGCTAGGAAATGGACACTATGATATATCTGCCATGGGGATCTGTGATCATAGAAGAAAATTTAAATGGAATATTTTTCCCAAAAAGGATGGCCACACCCTGAGCATGAGAGGTGAATGGTGATTGATAAACCTGTGATATCCAGCTATCTGGGTATACAATCAATTTGTCTAAAAGTAACTTCATGCCACTTTCTGATACCTACAGATCTGGATTTTTGGAAAATATTCCTTTCAAAATAGTCAGGGACTAATTTGTATATCTCGCACTAACAATTCCCAAAGATCCAAAATTATTATACAGGCTGAATTTTGGTTAATTTCTTTCAAAACTCTGAAAATCTTGCCATTATCTATGATTGGATGTATAAACTCAATAAAAATGGTCTGTCTTCCCAGATTCTTATATATTTGTCAAAATCTTCTAATTTTTCTTACTTCTGCCTTTTTTTAAAGAACTTGACTCTATAATTTTGTCTTATGTCTGGAACTATAGGACGCATCGGATATCTAAAAGCCATCTGCAAAAGCCCAGGTCTGTGGTCGGTCTGGGACTGCCAGTATTTAAACACTATTACTGGGCTGCTAATGTTAGAGCTTTAATGTACTGGGAGAAAGGTGTACTGGGTAACCTCACCTCCGAGGTTCCCTTATGGGTGCAAATGGAGACAGGTTTGGCTGGTAGGACTTCATTAGTGGCCATGTTATTTTCCAAGCTAGACAAAGCAACAGTTATTAATAAGTTAAGTATTGTGTTGAAAAACTCAATGAAAATTTTAAATCAAGTACGGCAAGTCTTGTCCCTACCGGAGACCTCTGTGTATACTCCAATTTGCTACAATCATTCTTTTTCACCCCCATGGTCCTTATTGTATGGAAGGAGAAGGGTTTATGTTCTATTAAGGACCTTTATGTTGAGGGAAGGTTTGCGCCATTTAATCAGTTTAATTTGTCCCATTCACATTTTTTTCGTTATTTACAAATTAGGCATTATGTGAAGTCCAAAATTTGTAATTTTGAATCCCTCCCTGAGAAACACACGTTTTTTTTATATTTTCTTAAATCCTCCTCATTCTATGCATCTTATCTCTAAATTTGTTAGCTTATTTGAGAGTTATGTCACAGCCTCTAATGAGAGATTTCAATTGGCCTGCGAAGAAGAACTAGGAGCTGAGCTCTGTGACAAAACATGGAACAGGTGTTTGACTGCAGTACAGTCATGCTCAGTCAACAGTAGACATCAGCTGACACAATTCAAGGTCATTCATCGTTTACATTATACCAAGACCAAACTGCACAAATGTTTTTCTATTGTCTCATCATTTTGCGACAAGTGCAAGGTCACAGAGGATACAACTGCTTATGCTTTCTGGTTTTGCCCTTCACTGTTTAGATTTTGGACAAGTATATTCAATTGGTACTCAAAGGACTATAACAGGCCTCTTCCAAATGACGTGGAACTTGCTATTTTCTGATTTTCAGAAAAACTTTACAACAGGCCCTCACCTTGGGTATGATCGTGGCCAAGAAACTTATATTAAAGAACTGGAAGTCATCCTCACCTCCCTCTTTTCGAATTTGGATAATGGACATGATTTCTGTTATACAATTGGAGAGACTCAGATTTTTGAGGACCAACTCCACTGAAAAGTTTTCCGCTGTTTGGGGATCGTTTCTTGGATACCTGGATACTACAACTAACTGGAAAACCAATGTCTAATGTTATGTATATTACCTTTGGGCATTCCTAGTGACTGATTCTATTGCAGCTTTTTGCTTTAACTATCAAACTTCCGTTTTTTATTGTAAGCATTACAATTTATGTATGTAGGCATTGTGCATGTGTACTTTTTAAACTATTTTACTCATAGATTTTATTTTGTTTTTCTACATTTGTATTTATCTACTTATTTATTTATTTATTTTTCTTTCTTTCTTTGTGAGTACTTGTGAGGTCTGGCATAACGTTGCTTGTTTGTTGTATGTTGTATTTTGGAAAATCTTTAAAAATAATTTTTAAAAAAACAAACAAAAAAAACAACCTACACCATCAACCTCATCTACACCTGTTATACCTAAAATAGCATTACATGAAAAGTGGAATGGGGTAGATGGGAAGTGTGATGTGTTCCTCACCAATCTTTCTCTTCTACTCGAGTTTCAGCCCCAGAGCTATCCTTCGGATCAGAGCCACATCGGATCAGGTAGTGAGGTGCCCTACTCCTACTCCAGATTCACTAAACAGCTCAAGGCTGTGTTCCAGCACCCTGAGAGCGAAGTGGTGGTGGACTCCCGACTCTACCATCTACGCCAAGGGGATAGTCCGGTGAGCAAATATACGGTCTTCGCACCACCTTCTATAAGGGACTCTCTTCGCGCCTGAAGAGCGAGCTGGCTGGCCGAGAGCTTCCGGACATGTATGAAGGAATGATAGAGCTCAGCCTTCGCGTGGATCTTCACCTCACTGCCAAAACCTGCTCCCCATACATCCCATGGACCCATGGACATCCACACTCCATCACCATCCTACTTCCGGCCTACACCACCATCTTCTGCCTCAGAGGCCCACTCCGGAGCCAGGGAACCCATGCACATAGGACGCACCTTCCTGACAGTGGCGGCAAGAGAACGTCGCTATTGTGAAGGCTTATGCATCTACTGCACCTCCCCCGATCACCATCGTGCCATCTGTCCTCTCCGTCTGGGAAATGGTCAGACCAGGTGAATGGGGGTGCTCTCACCTGGTCTGCTGGTAGCCACTTCATGCCTTCCCACCGTTTCCTGCCTCACCATTCAGGTAAGTCTCCAACTGAGCTACCAACAGATTGTGGCCACTGCTTTCGTTGACTCAGGGGCAGCTGGTAATTTTATCGATCAGGCTTATCCTGCTCAGTTGGGGATTGACACTGAGGTGTTATCTCGACCTGTAGACATCACTGCCATTGATGGTCGTCCCCTAGCCACCAGTCCCATTACTCAATGCACTCGACCCTTCACCATCTCCATCATAGACCACACTGAGACCCTCTCCTTCCTCGTCACCTATCTCTCATCACCGCCTATCATCTTGGGTCACCCGTGGTTGGTCAAACATGACCCTCTCATCTCCTGGACTCGTCACGAGATCCTTCGATGGGGACCGACCTGTCAGGAACTCTGTCTCCAGGCAAGGGTCAAGACATTCTCCAGAGAGTCCGAGGCCTCCGATGTCGACCTAGAGTCCATTCCCGTCCCATATCGTGACCTGGCGGGGGTCTTCAGTAAGAAGAGAGCCATCCGGCTTCCTCCTCATTGCCACTACGACCTGGCCATTGACCTCCAGCGAGGCGATTAAGAAGAAAGACGGGGGACTCCGCCCCTGCATCAACTATCGGGGGCTCAACAATGTTATCATCAAGAACCGTCATCCACTTCCCTTTACCAACACCACCCTGGATGCCCTCTCTGGTGCCAACATCTTCACTAAATTGGACCTACGGAGTGCCTACAACCTGGTCCACATCAGAGAGGGTGATGAGTGGAAGACGGCCTTCATAACCCCCACCGGCCATTACGAGACCCTGGTGATGCCATTTGGCTTTTGCAACAGTCCGGCCACCTTTCAACAATTCATTAATGACATCCTACGAGATCTCCTGGGAAAGTGGTGTTTCGCCTATCTGGATGATATTCTAATTTACTCCAAAACCACAGAAGAACACATCCAACATGTCAGAGTGGCCCACCAGTTGTTCTGCACATTGGAGAAATATGCCTTTCACCAGCACTCCACCACATTCCTTGGCTTCGTCATCTCCTCCCAGGGTGTGGCCATGGATCCCCAGAAGCTAAAGGCTGTGCGTTCTTGGCCCCTACCCATGTAGGGGCCAAGAACGCTTGCAATGTTTTCTGGGCTTTATCCGGGGCTTCAGTTGAACTGCAGCACCTCTGACAGCCCTCACCAAAAAGCGGTCTGGATGCTTTTCATTCACTCCTCTCGCCATCAAGGCCTTCCATACTCTCTACAATCAATTCACCAGTGTTCCAATCCTACTGCATCCAGATTCCTCCAAGCCATTCATTGTCAAGGTGGACACCTCCAATGTGGGCGTAGGAGCCGTTCTCTCGCAACAAGGTCCAGACCAGAAACTACACCCTTGTAGTTTCTTCTCCAGAAAATTTAATCCCACATAACAATGATACGGGGTAGGGGACCGTGAGTTGTTAGCCACAAGTGGGCTCTGGAAGAATAGCATCACTGGCTCCAGGGCTTCACGGTCACCAAAATCTCATCACTATCAGGCTTGCCAAACAGCTCAACCACAGGCAGGCGTGGTGGGCTTTGTTCTTTGAACAGTTTAATTTCCATCTCTCCTACTGTCCGGGGTCTAAGAACACCAAGGCTGATGCCCTCTCTCGCCAGCATCAGGCAGAGAGTCCCGGATGGATCCCGCGTCTGTCCTGCCACCACAACTCATCTTGGCTCCTATCCGGTGGGGGTTAGAAGAGAGAGTTCGCCAGGGACATGCCTTGGAACCTCCTCCGGACAACACGCCCACTGGATGACTGTTTGTCCCCACTAACATCTGACCAGAAGCACTCCAGTGGGCACACTCCTGCACTTGCGGGTCACCCCGGGATTTCACGCACATTGTCTCTCCTCCAAAGAGCCTTCTGGTGGCCCAGCATCGTCCTCAACACTAAAGCATTTGTCCAGGCCTGTAATGTATGTGCTAGGTCCAAGACCCCTAACACTGCCACAACTGGAACTCTTCAACCCCTTCCAGTACCTCACCATTCTTGGATTCACATAGCCCTTAACTTTTTTACGGGACTCCCCGACTCTCAGGGTAAAAACACCATTCTTAACATTGTCGACAGATTCTCCAAGGCTGTGCACCTGGTGGCTCTCGCCAGACTCCCCACAGCTAAAACCACCACTGAATTGGTATTGGAACACGTAGTCCAATTGCATGGGTTCCCCAAGGACATCGTCTTGGACAGAGGTCCCCAGTTCACGGCCAAGTTCTGGTAGGCCTTCTGATCAACACCACCACTAGCCTCTAATCTGGGTACCATCCCCAGACGAATGGTCAGCTGGAGCGCTATCTTCGTTGCTTCATGGCTGATAGACAGCACTCCTGGGCACGCTACTTCATTTGGGCAGAACTCTCCCATAAACTCCTCACCTCCAGCCATCGGTCTCAGCCCTTTCGAGGTATGCAATGGTTTCCAGCCTCCGATGTTTGAACATCAAGAGCTGGAGGTTGACGTACCATCTGCCCAACAGTTGGTGCCAGCAGGTCTGGCTATGGGCCAGGAAGTCCATCCTCCATGCCAATGCCCGCTATACCACTCAACATCACCAGCACCCTCTGGGATGATTGTACCATGTTGGTGAAAGGGTTTACCTCTCTACCCACCACATCAAGCTTCACACCGACTCCCGTAAACTGTCACCCTGCTTCTTTGGACCCTACCAGATTGTCAAGCGGATTAACCCTGTCACCTTCCGACTCCAGCTGCCTGCCTCACTCAGGTTCCACCCAGTCTTCCAGTTCAAACCTGTTTTCTTCTCTCCTCTGTCTCCCCAGACTCCTGCTTCTCCTCCACCTCCAATCATTGATGGTGGTCCTGCGTATACCGTACGGCGGATCCTGAACTCGCGATGCCACGGCCGTAGCACCCAGTACCTCGTCAACTGGGAAGGCTATGGTCCGGAGGACCGATCCTGGGTTCCCGGTCGTTTCATCCTGGACCCATTCCTCATCCAGGACTACTGTCGTCAGGTATCCGCTCAGCCTGGACGGTCTTGGAGGGGGGCGGGGTATAGTCACATGCGCCAGAGCATGTGACATCAATCGGTCCCGGAAGTGACTTGCGTCTAAGGTATATGAACAGGAAGAGAGAGTTCCTCTGTACACAGACATTGGGCTTTATGCCCAACTCGTGTCCTCCCTCGACATTTGTATTCAGTCATTTGTATCTGACGCTGTGACAGTGCCTGTCATCCCCCTTGTATATTTCCCTGTGTTCTACATGTCAACCTTCCGGCAGCGGAGTGAGCCTCTGTGCATCTGATTAGGGTTATTAGATGCCAGCTATTTGTGTCACCTTTGTCTTGTTATCTTTAAGTGAAGTCTCGTGTAATGTTAATTGTTTGTTTTTCCCTATTAGTGCTTGTGCTCTCCTCCCTTGTGCTCTCCCCCTAGTTAAAAGTCAGCTGATTACAACTGGCTGGCTTGATCCCTGGACCTTCAGGAAGGCTCTCAAATCTTCTGGGTCCACTACCCTGTCAGAGAACCCTTCAGAGTCCATCTTCATGGTCTGGAAGGAAGGTGGATTGCGTCATCTCTCCCACGCTCGTGCTGGCTCGCTACTCTTTGGCTTCGCACTGTCACAATGAACTACATAACCAGCAGGACTACAAGGAGTAAGAATACTTGTCACTGGAGTGCTCCTCATGACTCATGGAAAGAGCTAGTGTCCTCTGCAAGTACAAGTTCCCCATGGTGCCAGCAAAGGAGCGAAGCAGTGCGGCTGCCTCCCCTGTGTCCCTTGTGTACCCCCCATGTCCCTGCCGGACGGGGAGCTGAAATCTTTGCTCCTGTGGACGAGAGACGCCCACAGCTCCTGAAGCCTCACCAACTCAGGACTGATTCCCTGAGACCCCGGCACGCCGTAGCACAGCTGCATCCCCTGTGTTCCCTTGTGTACCCTCATGTCTCAGCCAACTCCCAGACGTGGAGCTGAAGTAGTATTTATAATACACTTTCTGTCAAATTTGATTTATGACCCCTATGGTTTATGACATGTCAACCTGTCAATCAAAATGATCGATGGCCTGTCCGGCTGTCAATAAAATGGGCGAGTTGGTGACCTGACCTTGACCCTTGTGTTTATGTCTGGCTGACATGTCCGGCTGTTAACCAAATGGGTGAGTGAGTAGGTGATCTGGGGTCTATACTATGAAGCACATTTAACTAGGTCTGACTTAACTCGATGGTTAATTGTGGACTTGCACTTGACAAATCATGGTTGTCCCAGGTGGCGTTAATCAGTACTACAAAGCGCAATAAGACACTGATTTGTTGAATCAGCATGAACTTATCACGGGCTGTGCTCAGGGTGCGTTCAACTGTGCAAGTGACCGTTTCAAATCACGGCGCATTCACCGTATTTCACGGAGGAAGAATGTATGATCATCGTACAAGACTACGAAGAGCACAAATCAGTCCTGCAGTGCAAGTCCAACACTACAGCAGCCAACAAAGACACGCAAGCTTGTTGGGTTATGTTCTTAGTTTAGTTTTATTTATTAGACTGTTTAAATGTTGTCTGAAAATGAATAAAACACTTTAAGGTGTATTAAATTAATTAAAAGGCCCACATCTGACATGTGACACAGCTGTATACCTCTATATAGTAGGACCATAGCATTATACCCTGTGATAAATCTGTTCACCTTTCATAGTACGGGTGAGTCATTAAGTTACGCCTCACGTGACCAGGTTACTCTCGAACTTAGTGTGAGAAGCCACTTTGTCATAGCTGATTTTCTTCTCATTTTTATCAAGGACATAAATATTGTGAACAATAGTCCATGAACTTCTAGAAGTTCCAATAATCTAGACATGTGTCTGACTGGCTATGAGAATGCCCGAAGGTTTATACATGAGTTACAGCCATTCCAGGCTATTCAGCAGGAAGCTGACACATATATTTTCAATACTATTTTGTGTTATGCTTGTCAGGGCTGGGGACAGTAACAGTGGGCCGCCACTAGAGGCTGTCCTTTTTCTGTTTTTGGTTTTGGGGTTTGTTTTGAGGAACTTTTATTATGAAAGGTAATGGTTTGCTTTATAGTTACAGCTGTGGTTAATTTGAGATTAGTGGTTATGTTTGATGATTGGTTTGTGGGATTTTGTGTTGAGTATTTAGTTCACAATTGCTCCATTCACTTTGCTTTGTTTTCTCCTGTCTCTTTCGTTTAAGAATCTATAGTTTTGTGTGGATTTAAAATAAAGAATGCAGCACTTTGACTTTGTGTGTGCACGCCTGCCTGGCGTGCCTAGAGAAGGGGACCACCCGAGCTCAATAAGCTCTATAAAGTCTGTGGTAGTTCTCTAACAAAGCACTAAATGACCCCCAAAATTATAGAGAATCTGAATTTAATTTAATTCAGCAGTGAATGTCACTCTGTGTTTCTCTGTCTAAAATTACCCAAGGATGTTTTCTGGTGAAAAAAAGGTGGGGGAGAATCTAAGTATTGGATGCTGTTGTATTTGTAATCCTTGCCTTGATATGCACAGAGGGAGGTGTGCACCCAGAAAGGCTGAACACATAAAACTGATAAACAAGGGCTCTATAAGCATTTCATTTGCGCTTGGATTCTTCAGGCAAGTCACTGACTGGCATCTCTGAGGACAACTTGGCTCAGGTCCATCCGTAGCCTATTTAGAATGGCAAGGACTAATCTGTCAAAAACACTCCCAAATATAGGATTTCAGTTTATATTTTCACAAAGGTTGGGATTTAAACAAATCATCTATAGCTTTCAGAAAAAAATCTAAGACAACTCAAAGGTTCGTATCTGAAAACATAAAACTTCATATGTATGGTGTAAAGTGTGTGATGCACACACTTTACACCACTTTACACTTTACACACAATTTACTTCCAGATATTCTGAGCTATCTAAGGACAAAATTTGCTCCTGTGTTCATTTATTATTTACTATATACAACCCCAAATCAGAAAAAGTTGGGACAGGGTGGAAAATGTTAATAAAAAAAATAAAGCAGTAATTCACAAATGTCCCTTAACTTTTATTTCATTTGTGGGTTTTGTATGTTTGATAATTGTAGAAAAATAATGCAAGTAGAGAATGAAGTATCAATAGGTGTTTAATCAGGAGTGATTTGGATCTCTCTGTGCACAAGAGCACTTAGATGCAATAAATTTGCCCCACATGAGGAAAAGAGGGGGGCAAAGGAATGCGCCTAAGTGCTGGGGG
>JBBJLS010059614.1:0-12981 GCA_037577275.1 Bryconaethiops microstoma
TTGTGTTCATACTGTCTGCAATGAAATAAAAGTTAAGGGACATTTGTGAATTACTGCTTTATTTTTTTTATTCACATATTCCACCCTGTCCCACTTTTTCTGATTTGGGATTGTAGTTCCGGCGTCCAGCATACAAGGCATCTCTAAATAATCTCGGCAACAGAGACCATTTTGCTGGGTCACAGGTAGACGTGCTCAGTTTGGGCCTGAGTGCCTAGTCCAGTGCGGCGGGCTGCTGGCGCAGGGATCAGGCTGTTGTGGCTCAGGGGTTCACTCCTAAATGCTTTGCTTTGAAGTAGTATTTTAGACCTGATATAATCCGATGATACAAAAATTCCTTACTGCATGAATTGCAGTGAATAATCCTCGTATCAACCGCTCCATCTGTACATTTTTAAATGTAAACGAGCAGCCTCGTCTCCTCCTTTATTTTGCAGAGCACCTGTGGCCAGACTGGGACCGGGTGCTCAAAGTCACGTGGTGCGATTAGTCAGCGTTAATTTTTTTATCATTGTTTCTGTAATTAATTGATTGAAATGCACTAATTCAACACCCCTACTTAATACACAGATCACAAAAGGTGAATTGGTCTCATTTTCCCAGGTCACCCAGATGAACAGGTCTGGCTTTCAGACAGGGGCAAAGAAATTATCCCCTTGTTTCACTGGCTTTTTTTAGGTGTAATGCCAAAACAACTCAATTTCCTATCACTTGGTTCTTCAGGCACCTTGTGCAAGTTGCCAGACACTCCCAGATGTCAGCAGGGGGAGACACAAAGCAGGGTCACAGCAAATAGCAGGCAAGTTTGCCAGCTCCTCCACTTAGTTCTTGGTCAAACTTTATCACTGAAAAGGCAGGTAAACTGTATCTAAGAAATGATAAAGGGAAAGAAAAAAAAAAAAAGAAAGAAAACAGAACTTGGGTTCTACACTTACCCCACCCACCTCAATTAAAAAAAAAAAAAAAATTAAACTGGGGCCCTGCAGTGGTGCAATGGGTAGCACTGTTGTACCTCCAAGGTGGGGGTTCGAATCAGGGCCTAGCCTTGTGTGTGTGAAGTTTGCATGTTCTCTTTGTGGTAGTGTGGGTTTCCTCTGGGGTCTCCGGTTTCTCCCACAGTCCAAAGACATGCATGTCAGGTGAATTCTAAATTGAAGTGAGTGAATGGTGTGTGTGTGTGTGTGTGTATGTGCGTGTGTGTGTGTGTGTGTGTGTGTGTGCACCCTGCCTTTAGACCCCAGGATAGGCTATGGGCACCCATGACTCTAGTAACAATTAAGCGTTTACAGAAAATGAATGTATGAATGAATGAATGAATATTAAACTAAACCCCTCAACCCAAGAACTGTCTTCTTCTTTTTAATGATACAACTTTACCTGCAGTTTTTACCAGTTTACCTGCATTTTAAAGTAACAATGAACACTGTTTAGGAATAGATTTATAGGAACATGGCATTATATTATAGTCATTATTTTTTTTTAGGTTTTAAGACCAATACAAATGATCCATTCATTTCTGTTGTCACACTGGAATCAGTGACATAGTTACCATGCAACATTGTGGAAAGCTGGAAAGGAGGGCACATGTAACTGTAATGCCCTATTCTGTTTCACCACTCTCTGTCTTGCCCCTTCTGTTCCATTTCTTTCTGTCATACCATTATTTTTGACTACACATACTCTCTATTTATGTTTTAATTACCAGTCATGCCCTATCCTGGACCTGGCCTCCAAATTCTCCAGATCTCAGTACAAGCAAAAAGTCGTGTTATGTGCTGGACAAACTAGTCTTATTCATGGAGGCCCACCTGGCAACTCACAGGGTAATAAGGATTGGCAGCTAATATCTTGGTGCCAGACACCACAGCTCCCCTTTAGAGGTCTTGTGGACTCCATACCATAATGGGTTTTTGCAGCATGAGAGAGAGCTATATAATATTAGGCAGATGGTTTTAATGTTATGGCTGGTCAATATGTATTGTCAGTTTCAAACATAAAACCCAGAATGTTTCCAATTTGTACCAGAAATTGGCACAAAATCTCAGGACACTGGGCCCTGAGAGGTTTCCAGGTTGTGGTCACTCAATCACTTCAATACACACAACCTTAAGATTTAACTTAGTATGTCAAAGAGGACTTCAGTGAAGGAGTATTAGGCAGACCATACAGCATGACTAAATGATCAACTGTAAAGATGACAGTGTTCTAATTGTCTCTCTTCTGGACCTAAAACAGGTCAGCCTATTTTGCCTCGTTGCAAGTGCTTTACAAGGATGCAAATCTTTTTAAAGGTTATCATTGTACTGTGACTATTTACCCTTTTGTGTAACCTATGGGGAGCAACAGGTCACTATTTCTGGGATTTTTGAATGGGCAGACAGTGAATTGAGATGAGCTGTGCACAAAATGTTTACGATTTTCAAGTGCGTTGTTAAAGCAGAACCATCATCCTACAAATTGAGTGACTGACATGCTGCTCCATTAGTTGTTACAGTGGGACTGAGAATATGGTTATTTTAAATGATTTTTTTTTTATATTACTGTGAACAATAATATAAAAATATTGACATTTTCATGAACACATTTGTTCATTTTGACAAATGTGTATTTATTTATGCAATAGTTTATTTCTTTAAGATGGAAGATTAGCTTCAAGTGACATTCCATGGCACAAAGACATACATTTCAAGGTGAAATATTATGATCTGAGCAAAAAGACAATTCATTAAAGGTTCATGCAATGTGCATTATTGGTATTGTCTTCACATTACATACGATTAATTAAGCTGTAATTATGGCCTAAAATAGATAGTTGTTGACTTGTGATAGTAGATGCTAGTGTTTTAAAAATGAAATTACTACTAGTCATTTTATGTGGTTCATAGGGGCTTTATGCTGCCACTGATCTTTCCTAATCTACAGCTCTATGTCATTATTTTCACTCACTCCCACTGATCTACCTCTCATTTTCCGAGGAATCGTCCTCGCTGGTGGCACTGAATCCACTTACTCTGGAAACAAATTCAACCTTGAAGATGAGGATTCCAGTATAATACAAGTTATAATATACTTAACTGATTTTCTGAACCATGGATAGAAAATAGCATATATTAGTGGGTTCACAGATGAATTAATGTAAATTACCCAGCTAAACACAGTCCACACAACTGACAAAGATGTGACACTTTCAACTGAAAGAGAAGTGAAATACACGGGCGTCCAGCAAGCCAGATAAGTAAAAATGACAATTCCTAGTGTTTTTGCTGCTTTGGTTTCAGAGTGGCCTGCAAGTTTGCCTCCGTGTTTGCTTGAGACACTGCTCGCCACGGTTCTAACAGCTTTAGCTTGATGTCTTGCCACCTTAAAAATGATAGAATACAGGACGAGAATAATAAAGCAAGGAGTTAGAAATAAAACCACCAGTCCAACAATCACCCAAGAGAATTTTACAAACAGCACACACTCTCCATAACATCCGGTTGCTATCTGAGATTGAAGAAGATGGTCATTGAAGTAAAAATAAACAATCAAGTAAAACAGGCAAAAAGACCAGCCTAGAATTATACACACAGATGTTTTAGAAACTGTGACTCTCTTGGAGTAAAGTAGAGGGTCAGTGACAGCAATATACCGATCGACTGCAATGAAAACCAAGCTGCAAACAGATGCTAGTACTGTGAGACCATGAATTATTGAAGACACAGAACAGGCTATTTTTCCAAGATACCAACAAGTGTCAAAGAGTTCCATGATTTTCACAGGCATAACAATCAACCCCACAAGAAAATCTGCCACAGCCAGAGAGAGGATGAGCAGGTTGGTTGGAGTGTGGAGCTGCTTGAAGTGAGAGATGGAGATAATCACCAGCAGGTTCAAAATTACAGAGAAAACAGATATACATGAGAGAAAAATGAACAAAAGTATATATCCAGAGTCTGACTGGACCTCCTTTCTGCAAGATGCGTTGTTGTCAGGAAAGCAGTACTGAACCATCATGTTTTGCTGAAGATCAGTAGTGTTCATTTGGTACAGATGTGGATGATCATAACCATTGCAATTGTTTTTCGCAATGATCGACTTCTCCTCTTGCAGTGTCTTTTTAAAGTTACACATGAACCTTCCCTCTGATACATGATTGGCTTTCTCCCCAGTCCCCAGATGGGCTTTTAACCATCAGTCATCCTATAGCCTTATTCACAGGGTGCCTATGTCATGTCTTCAAAATCTACTTCTTTGTGAATGGAGCTAGATCAACAGTTTTTCTGGATGATGCTTTATACATGCCTTAAATGGTATAAAATTCAGTGGTAACCTTTAGTTGTCATTATAGAAACTGATAATAAAGAGTGGATAAAGAGAGAGAGAGAGAGAGAGAGTGTGTTTTTAGGAACAGACACTGAGGCTTTAGGGACCTGCAGGATGATTTCATTGCCTTTGCCAGTGAGATTATAGTCCATTGTTTTGTGCATGTGTGTGTGTGTGTTCTGTCTCGATCAAATGTTCATGCTCTAAGAGATGTGGATGAGGGTGTACACACACAGACACATACACACACACACACACACACACACGCACACACACACACACACACACACAGTCGCTGGAGGAGACTGACTTTGACGTGCAGCCAGACACAGTCTAGTAGGCACCAGTTCAGCAGGAAACGGGCCGTGCTGTTGCCCGGGGTAACAGGCAGTGAGAGACTGGCACAGTCAGATGGAGGAGGTGGGCATGGGCACAAGTGCACCACTGGGAAACCGGCAACAGTGCACACAGTCCATTTATCAGAGCAGAGCAAAAAATAATGTAAAATATTATATATATATATATATACATTATTATATATACACATATCTGTTCAAAAGTTTCCTGCCTTTCTAATTAACGAATGAAGCTGCTTTAAGGAGAAGCCTTTGCCGATACAGGCATTAGCTGGCCAATTGTAAAATAATGTCTGAAATACCTCTTAACCAATCACAGCCTCTAGCCACTACATCATCCACGAAGTGGAAAAACTCTTCAGACCAAACCTGCAGTCGGAAAAGTAAAGTCAATTAGGGGAAGGTCAAAAAGGGGTTATTAGTCTATTAGAGGTAAAAAGATTTTACTGAGATACATTTCATTAAGATGCGTATCCTGACCAGTTACAGGGGGTTTATTTTTATTTTATTCTTAAAGCTGAGAACATTTTAGATTAGTTTATGTGGAAGACAGAAAGGTCAAAATGCGTACATGTTTTCTTTATGGTATTTACATTTACTAACACTAAAAACACTTAATATGATTTCTAACAATAAATAATATTACAAAACAATAATATGATCAGATAGCTTAGAGAGCTTTTCTTAACCATGCTGTTGAACGTGACCTTGCTGAATAGGTCTCATTAAACAGGAACTTTCAGTGCTGAGTCCTAAGTGTTAGTAAAGATACACTAAAGATACACACGGCCTAAAGCTGGGCTATTCAACTTCAATGGCAAGTGGCCAAATATGAAAATAACAGGGGGTTCGTGGGCCACACAAAATATTTGTCAACCAATGGCTTAAAAATGACTCTTAATGATAATAGATATTATCTTTGTCACACACACCAGACCACGTGACCACGCACTACCGGAGAACTGGAATGGGATGGACGGGAAGTGCGATGTGTTTCTCACTAACCTGTCTCTGGTTTTTGAGTTTCAGCAACAACGCTACCCCACTGAGAGGAGCCGCATCGCACTTCTCTCCTCCCTTTTCACTGGGCAGGCAGCTGAGTGGGCTACGGTCTTACGGGCCAACGGCGAGTCTGCTCACTCATACTCTGAGTTCACTCGCCAGTTAAAGGACACCTTTCAACATCCTGAAAGCGAGGTGGTGGTGAACTCTAAGTTGTACCATCTTCGGCAAGGGGATAGAACACGAGTTACATGACTGACTTTCGCACTCTCGCTGTCCAAACAACCTGGAGTGAGGCTGCACTTCGCCTACTACGAGGGTCTATCTAGCAATATGAAAAGCGAGTTGGCCTCTCAGGAGCTGCCTTCCACACTCGAGGGGATGATCCAACTCTGCCTGAGGGTCGATCTTTGCCTGGGAACCATCCCTAAACCTGCTCCTCGGACCCGGATATTCGATGGACCATCACCCGTTCCTGCTCGTCCTCCACCACCACCCGTTTCAGAGGCCCACTCGTCCGGAGCCAGGGAACCCATGCAGTTAGGACGCACCTTCCTGTCAGCAGCGGAGAAAGAGAGGCGCTATCGCGAAGGCCTTTGTGCCTATTGCGCATCCCCAGACCACCATCGCGCCATCTGTCCTCTCCGTACTGGAAATGGCCAGACCAAGTGAATAAGGGGAGGACATCACTTGGTCCGCTGGCACTAGACTCCTGCCTTCCGGTCGTTTCTCATCTCGTCCTTCAGGTTAGTCTCCAGCTGAGCCACAAACAGATCGGAACCACTGCTTCCGTTGATTAGGAAACAGCTGGCAACTTCATCGATCATGCTTATGCTGCTCAGTTGGGGATTAACAAAGAGGTGTTATCTCAGCCTGTTCACAGGTGTTATCTCAGCCTGTTATCTCAGCCTGTTAGAAGACAGACTTCAGAACCTCCTCCAGCCAACACCCTTCCTGACAAACTGTATGTGCCTACTAAGATACGCACCGAGGTGCTTCAGTGGGCCCATTCCTCGGCCTTGGCTGGGCACATCACGGACTCTATCGCTACTACAGCGTGGCTTCTGGTGGCCCACCATGACAACCAACGCCCAGGAGTTTGTGCAGGCCTGTGACATTTGTGCTCAGTCCAAGACCCCTAACCAAGCCACTCCAGGAAGTCTTCAACCTCTTCGTATACCTCGTCGACCTTGGACCCACATCGCCATAGACTTCGTCACGGGACTTCCTACTTCTAAAGGAAAAGACACCATCCCCACTATAGTGGATCGTTTTTCTAAGTCTGTTCATCTGGTGACGCTGACCGGACTCCCCTCTGCTAAGGAAACCGCCGCTCTCATCATCGAGCATGTAGTCCGCTTGCATGGGTTCCCCCGGGACATCATCTTGGACAGAGGGCCCCAGTTCATGGCACACCCTCGTCTCCTCAGCCACCGGGCTCAGTCCTTTTGAGGTCTGCTACGGATACCAACCCCCGGTGTTCGACCACCAGGAACCTGTGGTCGATGTTCCGTCAGCCCAACAGATGATCCGCCGGTGCTGACGGCTCTGGTCCCTGGATTGGCTAATTGTATACATCCCTGGATTGGCTAATTGTATACCGGATAACCAATCTTGCCAAAAGTAACGGGGACTACCAGCCAATCATGATCCAAACCCCATCATTTTATTATATCACATGAATCACACACTGTGATTTACTGGCACTCTTGTGGGCCATAAAATATTTCAACCTAACCATAGAGATTAATATGGAGTTGCCTCACTCTTTTACTTTCCATCTCTGGGAATTCTTAACAAAACATTCTGGAGTTGAGTTTTTCCCATTCAGTACAGATTTATCCAATCTTGTTTTGCGAACACAGTTTTAGTAGAAATAGTATAGCAATAGAAAATGTGTACACTTAATGCCAAATTGGCTTGTAAAAGCATAAGAAAAATCGATATTTTGGTTGAATCTAATCAAATACTTACATGTTCCAACATCTAATGTTAATCCTTTTACAGCTACTGTTGTGAGATTGGATATGTTTTATAGATAGCAGGTAAAAAATCTATTCACCGTAATGAGAAACTGTATAAAAAGACATGTAGCTTATGTATTACAGGGAAATTGTCTACAAATCCTTTAGAGTACATTCAGTACCGCTATGACACTAACTTAGTGGGGAACTTTCTAATTAGCTAAGATTCACAGTAAAATAAAATATTACCTGAAAAAACACCTATTGATTGTAATTGATTTAAAAAATCATATGAAAGTGATAATGCACTCTAAATATATGTATTTTGAAGAAGAAAAAAAAAGGGTGCTTCAGTTTGTTAGTTTGAATGAGATTTTCTGTTAAGCCTTTCCCACCTTGTAACAATAGCTATGAAAAATTACATAGAAAGGGCACTTCCACCCCACAGAAGACATGAAGTATTTTTTCCCTCATGAGCATCTTGCTTTGAGTTTGTTCTCAACACTAAAAACAGATAATGTTAGCTAACTGTGCTAATGAGGCATAGTTAGGTTAATTCTGCTGACAATAAATAGCTAATACTGGCAATCTCTCTCCGAACGGAAAACAGCTAATGGTAGTTAAATCAGCTCACCGTCCAGCTGGTTCGTGCTGCTTTGAGTGCACAGCTAGAATTATTCTCCTTTTACATACAGTATATACCAGTTGGGGCAGCTGGTGGCCTTCTGTTGCCCCTACAAACAGAAGGTTGTGGGTTTGAACCCCAGCAATGCTAGTGTCATCACTGAAGTTCCCTTGAGCAAGGTACCATCTCCACACACTGCTCCCTAGGTGCCCCTTGCTGGTGGTAGCACCCTGCTTCACTTGGTGAATTAGTTAAACGCAGAGAAAGAATTTCACACTGTGTGGTGTGTTCATGCATGTATATATGGGGCCACTTTACTTTACAGTAAAAGACAAGCCTCCTGTCGTAATGAGGAACATAACAGCATCATCACTTTATCAGACATACTTCAAACATGTATTTTGAAATTTGTTCCATATTAAAAATCATGGTTAGTTTTATCACTCGGAGCTCCGGTTTATCCTAAACAGCTCTCCAAAGTTTGCTCCTAGAGCATTCACTCGGCTCTGCTGAATCCCAATATAAAACAGACTGACACAGCAGCAGATGAAAAAAAAAGAAAAAGAAGAAAGTGCTTCCACTTGAGAGGAAATTTGTCCCCGAAAACGCACCACAGAGAACACTCTGGCCTACATGTGTCTCGGGTGCTCTTTCAGAGAGACGAAACTTCCTGCAGGATGGGATGTGACATTTTGACTGGTGCTCCTGCACTGGGCCCAAACCCTTTTCATCCTAGATCGAAAAACAATGTGCGGTTTTCAGCATGACCAGGTCTCTCAGGACAAAAAACAAAAGGTCCAAACAATTAAAATGTGAAGCTCCTGCTTCTGTGTCTCAATAAAAGGTTCAATAATAATAATCAATTATAATAATAAATAATAATGCAATTTGCTTGAATGGACGTGATGTTCTCAATATGAGTGAAATATATTGACATTTTCCTCTCACAAAACCTTAAAACTGCACTGTAAAACAACAGAGTATCAAAACAACTGAAACATTCCACTTTGCCAGCCATGCTGTGCCACTTTTGCACAATAGCATCCACACATAAAGCCAGTTTTATGCGCTACATCTGTGTGGCACAAGCGACCCAGAACACCTTGTAATGATGTTATAGTGTTCACACAGCCTGGATGAGCAATGCAGCAGTGTCCCACAAGCACCGCTGCATTTAGAGAATATAATTTCTTCTGTATGCTTCACATGCCATGTACCACAACACAGTGTATTGTGGAAGTAAAAATAAAATGGATGGATGGATAAATATGTAATTACGTAAATTAAAAAACAAACAAAAAAAAAATATATACATATATATATAATTTTGTTTTAATGCTAACGTATTCTGAATTATGTCTGTTAAAGAGACTGAGTTTATTAAGTACAGTAATTCATCAGAATTTTGGGGGGTAAAAAAAGAAGGCCTGTCCATCTTGCCTCCTACTAGTATTAACTAGCCAGCTGTATTGTTCCACAATGCAATACAGATCATTCATATGAGCTGTAGTACTCAAGCTGCTGCAGGACTCAAGCCACACTTTGGTAGCATGTGTCAATGTGGTCCAGGGAGAAAATTTTTGTTGCTTTTTCTAAACGTTATGCCATTAATCAAGTACACTACTGTGACATTTAACTCACAAAAAACATCAGTGTTGAAAACTATGTGGTAGCTTTACTTGGTCTCAAGCAGATACAGAACAGATTCAGCTTAATTTTGTTCAGTTTCAGTATCTAAATTTGTTTACCAAATATAATTAATTTTTCCCGAATAACAAAATAAATGACCAAATTACCAAAACACAGAATTATGCTTACCAACTAAAACTAAGTTTGTCAATGAAAACACTGAAAATCTTATCTTTGGAAATAGGGTTTGTGTATTTGATCCCATCCTGAACTTGTAAGATTGCTGACTTACAAAAAAACCCTCTAATTTATGAGGTAGTTTCATTTTTATGAAGAGAGGCAGAATATCAACCAAAAATCAAGAAAAATTATAAATGGATTTGCATTTCACTGAGTGAAATAAGTATTTGATACCCAAGCAAAACACGACTTAGTGCTGTGTGGAGAAACCCTTGTTGGTACAGCGGTGACGTTTCTTGTAGTCCGTCACCAAGTTTGCACAGATCTCAGGAGGGATTTTGACCCGCTCCTCTTTACAGAAACTCTCTAAATCCTTTAGGTTTCTTGGCTGCTACTTGGAAACTCGAAGCTTCAGGTCCTTGACAGATTTTCTATAGGATTGAGGTCTGGAGACTGGCTCGGCCACTCCAGGACCTTAATGTGCTTCTTCTTTAGTCACTACTTTGCAGCCTTGGTAGTATGTTTTTGGGTCATTGTCATGCTGGAAGACCCACAACCCATCTACAGTGTTCTGGCAGAGGGTTCTCATCCAAGATTTTATGGTACATGGCCCCATCAATTGGCCCCTCAATGCAGTCAAGTCATCCTGCACCCTTAGAAGATAAACATCCCCAAGCTGTTCTTCGGGTCATACTCAGCATCTCTCATCCTCCTAACACGGCGGGTTGAGTTGATGCCAAAGAGCTTAATTTTGGTCTCATCTGACCACAACACTTTCTCCCAAACCTTTTCTGAATCATTTAGATGTTCTCTGGCAAACTTAAGATTGTCTGTACATGTGCCTTCTTGAGCAGGGGGACCTTGCAGCACTGCAGGATTTCAGTCCATTATGATGTTTGTGTGTTACCGATGATGTTCTTACTGACTGTGGTCCCAACTGCCTTCAGACCATTAAGAAGCTCCTCCTGTGTAGTTCTGGGCTGATCCCTCACCTTTCTCATGATCATCCTCACCCCATGAGGCAAGATACCTCACTCGCACCAACAGTTGTCACCTTCTCACCAAGCTTTTCGCTGATGGTCTTGTAACCCATTCCAGCCTCGTGCAGGTCTACAATCTTGTACTTAACGTCATTTGACGGCTCTTTGGTCTTGTCCATGGTGGCAAAGAGGTTGGAATGGAAGAAACTGATTCTGTGGATGTGTGTGATTAATACACATAACAGGAGTATCTGTAATTGATAGATTGATTGTAATCTGGCCAGTCTGTGGGAGCCAGAAGTCTGGCTGGGTTGTAGGGGATCAAATACTTATTTCACTCAATCACAGGCAAATCAATGTATAACTTTTATGTAACATGTTTTTTCTTGATTTTTGGTTGATATTCTGTCTCTCTCCATAAAAATGAAACTACTTCATAAATTAGAGACTGTTCATTTTTTGTAAGTCAGCAAACTTACAAATTCAGGGGATCAAATAATAATTTCCCCCACTCGATATGTGTGTGTGTGTGTGTGTGTGTGTGTGTGTGTGTGTGTGTGTGTGTGTGTTGGATGTGGCCACATTGTAACCAAACATCATAATTATATATAATAATATGACAAAATAACTGTGATTCTGATTGTCTGACAAGGGTGCCTCCCTTTATTAGACTAATGACATAAAAATCTTGTGTTAAAAGAAACCCCTACTTATCTATTCAGAAGTAAGAAGCCAAAATCTTCACACATTCTGCTGTTGCACTGGAAGGATGGCTACATTTTATCAGTAGGTAAAGCATGATTTTGATGTGGCATTTAATGGTGCGGGTATGGAGTAAGGCAGCGTGAGTCAGTGTGAATTGTACACCGGAGGTGAATGCTCTGTCCCTCTTGCCGGCTTCATGCTCCAGTGAGCCATTAGCTAAATGTGTCTGAGAGGTGATGATTTCACCACTCTGCTTGACCCTGCCTCACCCTGCTTAACCCCAGCACTGAATCTGTGTGTGAACTGCAAATTTTAGTTTCTCGGTTGGTTTTGTTTTGTAGTGATTTTTTTATTATTATTTATTTATATGCCTTTGAGTTTTGTTACTACAGTGATTTTTTTTTATCAGCTCTGTCTATGGTTATGTTTGGCAATGAAGGTGCAGGTAGTGTGGGACGTCAATGGTACATGTTTGTCCTATTCGTGGATGAGTGAGCCCCTGTCATTACAGCTGTTGTATGGAAGCAAAGAGAAGTCAAACTCTGTGCTAAGGGATGCTTCTGTCTTGAGTCACATTTATATAAACATGGCATGTTCCTAGGCAAGATCACACTCAGGGCCCCCCCTCCCTTACTTAGTCACTGCAGTGACCATATCTAAGAACTGCACCTGCTCCCACCACAAGTCTGTGAAGATGGTGGCCTAGTGGTAGGATACTTGCCTCTGGACCAAGAGGTCATGAGTTCAAATCCTACCTTCAGCCCCACCACTAGGTTCCTGAGCAAGACTCTTAACCCCAAGTTGCTCCATGGAGACTGTCCCCTCTAGTTAAGGAATGGAAGTCACTTTGGATAAAAACGTCTAATAAATGCCGTAAATGTAAATGTAAGATGGGTGGAGAACACCTGGGGACCACCCAAATAACTTGCTTTCCCTGAACATGCACACATTTGAAGATTGCTGGGTGGGGAATTTTAAAAGGAAGTTAATTGTAGAGAAACTTACCAATTCAGATTTTTTTTACAGGTGATAGCAACCAGTGGTTGTGATGTCTACAGTATAAATATAGGAAATTTATCCACTAGACAAAATGACCAGTGAACCAACATGTGTCTTGCATGGTATGTTAAGGTCAAGAGCTTCTTGTAAAGCTATGAAATTGTAACTAACGGAACGGATCAGGAGTCCCAATCCAGAAGACATGAACAATCCAGATCCAGGAATCCAGACAAGCC
>JBBJLS010059625.1:0-12980 GCA_037577275.1 Bryconaethiops microstoma
GTTCGAGTGTGTGTTGCTGTTGTGTCGTGTTACAGGTGTTCGAGTGTGTGTTGCTGTTGTGTCGTGTTACAGGTGTTCGAGTGTGTGTTGCTGTTGTGTCGTGTTACAGGTGTTCGAGTGTGTGTTGCTGTTGTGTCGTGTTACAGGTGTTCGAGTGTGTGTTGCTGTTGTGTCGTGTTACAGGTGTTAGAGTATGTACAGTGATGTTTGTTGTTTTTGTCTCTGCAGCTCTGGAGAGTATGGAGGGTTATTACTACAGAGACAGTGTTTCGGTGGAGGAGTATCAGGCCCAGATTAACGCTGCCTCTTTGGAGAAGGTCAAACAGTACTACAAAAGACTCAGGTAGGATTATAACTCACACAAACTTCTACACTGTCTTCACTACTCTCATCCAACCTTCAGGCTCAAGCGCCTCACTCATCACTGTGTGACTAAACACTGCGGAAAAGTCCTGGTAACGCAGTGCCTTGTTTTCAGATGAGAGTTTGCTTATGTATACACTTATCTCCCGTTGTATGCTGGAGACGGAGCAAGTGCAGCCCGAAACGCCTTCTGAATATCAATCGTGTTTATATTAAAAAGGGGGAATGATATATTGGAGAAAGGAAACTGAGGCGAGGCTTCAGAGTCTGTCGCTTGCTCTCGTAATTGCCTCTTCAGCCCAGCTCAGGCTGGATCTCTGGCTTTTGAAGATGCTTGAAGATGTGGACACTTTAAGCACATCAAGATGATCTGCCAAAACTGATTGTGCTTCCTAACGATGATAGATGCATCGGATTCCTCCTGTCAGAGTTTCATCAGGGAAGCTGAATGGGCAGGATATCAGCTTCCAGATTCTGATACACCTGAGCTTTATTTCAGCGATGCTGGATGTGAGATGTTCTTAAATAGCAATTCCACTCATTTTTCTTTACCAGTTTATTGGTTTGTCCTAAAGCCTATACAATGAGTGAGGGTTCTTTCAACTTTAAAAATACCAGCCACTGAAGAGAGCTATTATTTGGCGACTTCCCATTTCTTGGGTATCATAGTTGTAGGTGAATGTAATGTTTGGAGTCTTGCTTAAGGACTCTTATTGGTGTGGTGTAACCCAGGGTGGGAATTAAACCCCACGCTCCAGCCTGAAAAGCAGTGATGTTATCCACTACACCAACCAGTCACACTTACACATCTCCTTTGCAAACGCTGTTCTCTAAAGAACCATCTCCTTAAAGCTTCAATGCCGAAGAACCATTTCCGGCACCTTCGCTTTTAGGAGTGTGTGACAGCTAACCGAACGTTCCATGTGGTTCAATGTAGCAGAAAATTTGGCCATGGAAATGTAATGTAGTTCGTGAATGAGTGTGAAGATCTTCAGAGTTTAAAGAATCTCCAGCCAATGTAATGCAGGTTTTAGGACCCTTAAATTAGTAAAGAACCTTTACATCATCTGAAGGTTCTTTAAACCTTTGGAAGATTTTCCAAACTCACACATTTTATTTACAAACATGGTTCTCTAAAGAACCATGCACTGAATGGTTCTTCTATGGCAAAGAATCCTTTCTGAAATCTTCATTTTTAAGAGTGTGCGACAGTAGAAGGATGATGGCTGACAGAATGTTCTGTATTTTTCAGAGAATGTTTGGCCGCTGCAATAAATGAGTTGTGAGAGTGTAAAGAACGTTTGTAAATTTAAAAGAACCTCCACCAAAAGTAAAGGTTTTAGGATGAACCCTTAAACTAGTAAACATCATGTGAAAGTTCTTTTAAAGCTTTAGAGGATTCTCGACACGCACACATCTCATTTGCAAACCTGCTTCTTTAGGGTTTTACACTGTGTTACCTTTGCGTTTACCTTTACGTTTGGTTGGTAACGTTTACGTGTGGTTCTGTGGTGTTGCTCTAAAAACACTTTGTGGTGCCTTTTTTAAAGATCGTCATGCAAATCTAGCATTACTGCTGTTTTGCTTTGAAATGTAATGAAACATAATTATGTACTTACGCTATTTTTCACGGGGGAGCTACGACCGGGAGAGAGGTAGGAGGCACAGGTGCAGACTTCCATGTGATGCGGCTTTATTGAACAAATAAGAACAGAAAAGAGGCTTGTGGGCCAATCACAAAAACGCAGGTTGGCTAACAAAGAAACTAGGGCAAGGTAAGGAGAGGTGAGGGTAGAGACAGAAACGAAACCTAGCAAGGTGTATAACCTGAACTAAAGGAAGGCTAACTTAAATACACAGTGGAAGCATCTAGAACCAATAAGAAGGTAGGGTTGAATCGTAGATAACTCTAGCCAGCTGAAACTACTTAAACTAATGCCGGCTAGAGAAGGCCACACCTAAGGGGCCGATGTGGCAAGTCCAAAGTCTGCTGGCGCCCTCCAGCGGGCGCCGACCAGAACCATGACACTATTAGTTACACACTTTTTAACAAAATTGTTTATATAGATTTATATTTATGACTTTTTCTGATTCTTTTGGATTCATACGGTGACAAAACTTTAGGTCATTATGAATGATCATCTCTTCTAATGTGGAAGTTCAGAATCTACCCTTTCAATGCTGCCGCATGAGAAACTACAAATCCACTTGAGAACTACAAATGAGAAATGGTATAAAACTACAACATGCTTTTACGTTCCCCAGTGATGACTGCAATTCTGAAGCCTCCGTGTATTATCAGAGCTCTTTATCCTAACCAGGGTGAGAGGGTGGTGGCCTTTATCCCAGCACTTATAGGGCAAAGGTGGAGAAACACCCTGGACGTGCAATCAGTCGATCACATGACAAATACACTCATACACACACCTAGAGGCAATTTAGCAGATCTAGTCCACCTAATGTGTAGGTTTTTGGACTGTGGGAGGAAACCAGAGTGGAAACCTACTTGGATACTGGTAGAACATACAAACTCCCTACAGATAAGACCCTCGGCCACCCTGACTGAGGACTGAACCCAGGAGTGATAATGAGGTGACCCACTGACCCTCATGCTGTCCAGTTTGAAGCATTAAGATGCTGGAAGCTAAGCTACTTACATCCTAGACATTTATGCCATTTATCAGCCACTTTTATCTAAAGCAACTTTCATTCCCTAACTACAGGGGACAGTCTCCCTTAAGCAACTTGGGGTTAAGGGTCTTGCTCAGGAACACAGTGGTGTTGTGCTGAAGGTAGGATCCGAACCCATGACCTCTTGGTCCAGAGGCAAGTATCCTACCCACTAGGCTGCCAAAACCCCCCCACCCCCCCCTCTTGCTTTAACTATTGCTTTTGCTTTTTTGCACTTTGCTGTTCTGCCTGTTCTGCTTAAAAAGGACTCCACTTAATTACTCACCACATGCTGAGGCCAGGCATAATCGTGTCTGATAAGCATAAAGAAATCTGCCATCCAGACATATGGTGTCCATGAACGAAAGCTGGCCATATGTGTGTAAGAACTGACCAACAGAAGATCTGTGGAAAAGAACAGCAGAAAATAAGTTTCCTGCTTTTGAATGTGATGAATCGGAACAAAGTTTTCACTTTTACTCAAAGAATTCAAATGTCGGCCGGGTTTAGCTTGTGCTTTCCAGCAAACGGTGGGGCGTGCTGAGTCATTTTCATTTTCTGCTGAGTCGTGGCATTTGGAGGGAAAAAGTCACCTTGTTCTCATGTAATAACTCAGTGTCTGTGCTCTGCTCGGCTCCGAGCCTCGGAGACAGTAGGCACACTGCTTACTTTGCAGAGCGATGATTGTGGCATTTGAAATAAAAAAAAGCCCCAAATTCATTCATTGACTGAATGTTGAGTGAGAGTGGTAGAAAAAAAAAACTTCTCAGCTTTCAAAATGTCAACAGTCCTATTAAGACCTGACATGAACATAGATCAGGTACATTTGAGCTGCTGTTTTGAGTCGAGAGACTCGTTTTTTGTGCGTCGTTGACAGCGGCTGGTTAAAGCAGTGTGAGAGGAGGTGTCAGGTGTGTGGTGCTTTCTAAGCCTCAGCAGAATTCCCAGTAAAAAAAAAAGATGTTTTAGCTTAAAAAAGATAACCTTAAAATGTTTAGTGGCTTAAAACCGTGAATGTGGTCTGAAGCGTAAAGTTTCAGGCCACACAGTGAGAGATCCATTTCCAGTTTATAGCAGGCATGGTTTATTATCAGATAGCATAGGGAACTATTATAGTACATCAGTGCTTCGTTTGTAATGAAAACTCAACCTCAGCCATGACGTCACAGTGTTCGCTCAGAGTCTCTCTCTCCCCAATACATTGGTAAGGTGACTGACCCCACCGCTGTCTCTCCCCGTAGCAACTCAGCCACAAAAATGTAATTTTAAACGTTCATTGCTCATCCTCTAAACGATAAGTTGTTTACAAAATTTCTAATATATATACACACACACACACACACACAGTGGGACAAAAAAGTATTTAGTCAGCCACCAATTGTGCAAGTTCTCCCACTTAAAAAGATTAGAGAGGCCTGTAATTTTCATCATAGGTAAACCTCGACTATGACAGACAAAATGAGAAAAAAAAATTCAGAAAATCACATTGTATGATTTTTAAAGAATTTATGTGCAAATTATGGTGGAAAATAAGTATTTGGTCAATAACAAACAAGATTTCTGCCTCTCACAGACCGGTAACTTCTTGTGTAAGAGGCTCCTCCTAAAACTTAAGAAGAACAGTATGGTAACATAACAAAGTGTGGTTGGAATGGGGTTTGTTTTTTTTGCTGAACAGTAGGGATGACAGTGCCATGATTCAGCCAAATAGTTAACGTGGAGGCTTGGCAAAGAGAGAGTGACCTGTGCAAATTCAGGACTGTCAGGATTAATGGAATTGACAGAGGAGCCTCCTGCTGTAATGAGCGGCAGATGTGAGAGGGGAGCTCACGCTGGCTCTGCAGAGGACGAACGAAGAGAGAGAAAGAGAGTGAGAGAGAGGTAGAGAGAGAGAATAACAGTGACAGGTACAGGAGGTATTGAGAGAAGCAGATGGAGGCTGAGAAAAGTAAAGAGAAAAGTACAGAGATTGAAGGATAGAGGGAGAGCGAGATATGTAGATAGAATATAGACAGAAAGAAGGTGAAGAGGGAGGGAAATTGAATCAAAGCCAAAAAGAACTTCATGACTGCGTCCAGTGTGTGTAGTTTAGTCTGAAGTGGCTAACACACAACAAAAAATGTTCCACTAATAATTCATTAATTTATATGTCACATATGCAGTCGTAAACCAGAGTTTGAACGCTTTCAGTCAAACATTTTATTAATTTTCTAAGTGAAAATCATATTCATATGTAAAGTATAAAATGTGCTTAATGTTTGCACAGGCTACATTTTATTTATTTATTTTTTATTCAAATTTGTTAAACCCAGCTTAAAAACGCTCAAAAGTGTGTCTTATATATGTTGACCATGGATGCCCAAGTTTTTGCACTATGATCTAGATATTTTTCAACTTTGTTCATCACACGTTGACCAAAGTATCCAAACATTTGCAGAGTAAAATCCTAAATGTTTTTCACTTCATCACACGTTGACCAAGAGCATCCAAACTTTTGGACAACTCTATAATCATGAATGTTTTTCACATTATTCATCACACACTGACCAACGGCACCCAAACTTTTACATAAGACTATTCTGAATGTTTTTTCCTTTGTTCGTCACATGTTGACCATGGGAGCAAAAACATTTAAGTCTATAATCCTAAATGTTTTTCAATTTGTTCGTCACACATTGTTCAAGGGTGCTCAAACTTTTACAGAAGTAAGTAAAGTGACCATTTGTCATACATGAACAGACCACAGTGTGAAATTCTTTCTCAGCATTTAAGCAGTCCTGGGATTCAAACCCACAACCTTCTGATCACAGAGCCAACTCCCTAAACACTAGGCCATCAGCTGCTCCTACAAGACTGTTATCTTGAATGCTTTTCACTTTGCTCATCACACATTGATCAAGGGCACCCAAACTTTTGCACAAGACTGTAATCCTGAGTGTTTTCACTTTGTTCATCTCACATATGGGACGTGACCCCGCGTCCTGACGAGGGGGCCCTTGATTGTGTGGGCTTGATTTGAGCTCGCCTTGGTCCTCGTTGTCTCCCACATTCCAGATGTACTTTGAGTCCAGCTATCGTTCCAGATGAAGTCATTTCAGTCTTCCGCAACCGAAAACCAATCTGCAAATCACCAGCATGCGTGAGGCCCCCTGTGGGTCCACCCAGACCGTTTAACAAGTTCAGAACAAGTTTTTGCCACGCCAGCGATGTTTAGCTGTGGATGACGTCATGTAGCGCATACACTCAGGCCATGGATGTAATTTACTGCACATTTTTAAAAAGGTTCTCTTTTTCTATGTGTGTTTGTTGGAGGTAAGTGTGTTCAGATCTGTTTTCTAACCCAATTTAGTCATTTCCAGTTGCCCTTACTTTCTAGGACTCCAAGTCGCACAATACCACCAGTGCTTGGAGGGCAAAAGCGTCCCCGAAGTCATGTGGAGTTACCTCATCTTTTCAAAGATCTCACCTGGAGGAGGACACTAACAGCTCATTAGTGTGATTGCATTAGCAATCACAGGATTGCTCCTTTTAAGCTTTATTTTTATTATTTTGTTAATATCCAATGTAGTGTGCGTTCATTCAGATTTTTCATCAGTTGATCCGGGGCTGAATATTGGTAATTAATGTGGTCGAGTTGTGCCTGTAATGTATGGGGAGAGCGAGCGGCAGGGCTAGTCACTTTAAAAGTGTTAAGCAGAGAGATTCTGTGACATAATTGCGGCTGAAAAGAGATTAAACAGCAGACTCATAAACAGCCTGTGAACATGACGCTTTTCCCACCCGTTTTCAGCCGTCTTTAACCACAAATAGCCTGGTAATTGACCGCGAGTTAATACCCCCCTCTGTGGTTCAGCGGTAAAATGTGAAAGTGACCATTCTGTCATACACACCACAGCGCGAACACCACAAAATGCTTCCTCTGCATTTAAACCCATTCATCAAGAGCAGCACAGGGCAGCCAGTAACACAGCACCCAGGGAGCAGTGTGTGGGGATGGTACCTTGCTCAAGGGTGCCTCAGCGTGCTTCGCAGTCTTGAGAATTGAATCCACGACTTCCTGTTTGCAGGGCAAACACCCTAACCACTAGGCCACCAACTGCTCTGTTCAGTGGCACTGGATGAAGGGAATCAGTAGAGGCACTGCTTTAATACCCAACAGTGTATTGTTGTCTCCAAGCAATGGGTTTATAGCAACCACACAATCACACTTCGCATTTTCTCACAGAAATGCATCTAGTTCTGTTGTGTCAGTTAACTGTCTAGCATCCCACTGGCTGATGGATGGGGATGAATTCTAGAGAGATTCAGGCCAATTAAGTTCCCTTGGACTGCTGGCCACTGACAGCTGTTGGTGGGAGGATGCTGACCGTGTTGACACCTACAAGGGATTTGGGGGGGTGGGCGGTGACATATAAATGTGCAGCTCACTGGTTTCCACCTCACTCGATGATGCAAAATACCATTTTTTTGTATCTTTCTTTGTGCGTACACTTTTTTGTTAATGAGAATCAGTGTAGAATACTGTGCAAAAGTCTTAGGCACCTGTGCAAATTGTTTGAAGCCATTTCTATCAGTAGTGGGTTTCTTTCTGCCAGTAAAACCACAAGAGAACAGTAGAATAAATGCAAACAGACAAGAAAACATTAAAAAAGAACAATATTTATTTTTATCTAAACAGTAGTTGATATTTTGTGAGCTGGTTGGAAGAACCCAGATTTGGTTCCAGATTTCTGCTCGATGCTTCCAGTCATTGTGTGGATTTATAAAATTCCGTAAGCAAAACGCCGAATTTAATCTAATTAACCAGGTATTTAATGGAGCTACAAATATTACAAGGCTTCAGTGAGGAAAGAGGTCTGGAAATGGTTAAGAGAATCCTTTGTAAAGATTACACTGCACTACATACTGCACTAATTTCTTAATAACTGATGATACATTTGAAGTTTAAGGCATTCATTAACAGTAATATTCATGAAAAAAATAAATAAATAAATAAATAAATATAAATAAATAAATAATAATAATAGCTGAACTCCTGTTTCCAATGCATGCTTGAATGACCGAGCCTGTAGTGTATAGAGTGTGCTGTGATGCCCTCGTTTTTACACAGAGAATGAAAGCTTATCAAAGTTCAAGTGTTTTTCTGTCATGCTTTGTTGTCCTAAGGACCTCGAAGGATTTCTGAATCATTACTGTGTGTTGGGTCGTCTTATCCTCGATTTCAGTGAGAGCCAGGCAGTGTTTGTAATGTGAACGTGGTCTCAAAAGTATAAAGCTGCAAGCCACACAGTGGGAGATCCAATTCCAGTTTATAGCAGTTACGCTTTATTATCGGATTGCAGAATGAACTGTAATAGTACATCAGTGCTTCATTTGCAATGAAACCCTCAGAAGGCAAATTGCCTGTGAAACGTAGCTTTTTTTAAGTCAACGCTGGAGTTATGAGGCTAACGTTGCTAACAAACACTGTAAAAAATGTTGCAGCCTTTCCAGACCTCATGTAGACTTCTTGTTGTAGTTTAGGACACACTATTGGTGCTTTTCCACTTGGACACAAAGAACAATGCTGTACTGCAAACAAATGTTTTTCCAATACAAAGAAAGTGACCCGTGCCCGAGCCGAACCCGAGCTGCTCAACAGTGGGCAGCAGCCGAGCTGACTGCATCCCTCCTTAGTGGTTAAAAAATGTCATGATAACACACAGACTTGGAAAGAGGCTGTTGTTTTTTTATTTTCCACACAAAAAAAAATTAAATAACAGTGGAGAGACAAACTAACAACTGGGAAGTGGATAAAGTACAAGCATTGAAGATTGGATTGAAGATACATTTCAGTGGGAGTTTTCAATGACACTAACAGATTTATCTTTAATGCTGTGAGAAACGTGAAGGTGATCCAGGACATCACTAACAAGTTATCTGGGTTCGGTTTTCATCACACTGCTAAACAGCAACAAAACAAAATCCTCAAACAAAACTATAAAAAAAATAAAAGACCACAATATGGTTTTCTGACAGAAGAACTTTTCGCCGGTTCGACACCATGGACGCGGTTTTGGGATGACCGGCTATAAACTGTGGAGAGAATTCAGTTAGAAATGTGATACAACTTCTGTACTATCACAGCACAGTTTAGATACAGCATTGTTCCTGTAGACCTGTGGAAAAGTGATTTATGACTCACAGTAATTAACTAAACTTCACCACTACATGCTCTGCAGAGCTGGTGTTCACAAAGCAGTCATAAGGATCAGATGGTTATGGTCACACTCCTGAGGGGGCATGTGAAAACAGACCCTGTTGTGTCTTATTTTGTTGTTTGCAGTGGTGGTCATGGCAGTTCGACTGTGGTGGTATTGATGGCGTTGTTTTGTTTTGTCAGTGGGGATGCTTTTACCTCTTTTTGTAACCAGAAGGATAGTTGCACTTCATCCTCTCAATACATTGATACCTACTTTGACACAAGAGGGAGTAATTTACAGGGCTCAGAAGACACCTGAAGGTTCACTGGTGGGTTTGAATAGCAAATAAAATGGCTTGATCTCTATTGTACACATTGTGACACCTGGTTCCATTCATCACTGCTGTAAAGAAATCTGACTTAGTAAGTTTTTGTAGAGCTAAAACTCTGGAGGGCATTTTTTTGATATCTCAGTCAGTGAATTATGAAGAAATGTTGGAGGATCAGTGAAATTGCACTTTAAGAAACACACTAAATGTTATTAGATGAATGCATTAAACAATTTCCTCCGGGATAAATAAAGTTTTCTGATTCTGATTCATTTGTGGGTGCATCAATGTCATTTAGTGTTTTTCTTAGGGCTGGGCAAGTTAACGCGTTATAATCATCTTAACACATTATTTACTTAATGTTTGCAAACCAAATGATATTGCACTTTTGTTCATTTAACAGTACTTTTAAAATAAAAGTGCACAATACACTACTTTTGAATTCATTAATGAATTTTGGGTATAAAAATGTGATTCATCGCAATTAATCTCAGAAAAGTCATTAATCACAATGAAAAATTGTAATAATTGCCCAGCATTAGTTATTATTAAATGAATGCGTTTGTAGGTGTAGTACAGATAGATCGCTTTGTAATGGCTGGGACTGTTAAGTGTAGCTGGTGTTTAATATGTTGATGCAAAAACGTCTAGCACTTGAATATTTAGAGAGTGATCAGCTACTGAAAAGACTCCAAGCCTGCTGCATTCTCCAAGTTGGCCAAAGAGAGGCCACCACTTAACCAGCAGCTGAGAAGAGCTTCACCATGACCTCATGTTTGGGTGTCTTCAGAGGGTTAGCGAGAGCTGCTTTGAGGTCATAGCTTGGTCATGCCAGTGGTAGAAACTAAAGGCTATTTGCAGATTTATTCGTCCATTCAAGTCCATGCACACTTCGGCCTGGCAGTCATGATTCAGGGCCTGAGCTGAGAGTGGCTAAATGGAAAACAAACTAAATTGCCCAGAGCCGGGGCGTTCCTCAGTATGCAATATCCCAGGAATGATGGACACTTTCTGAAAAAAAAAAAGCGATGTAATAAGCAAGTCAGTCATTTTATTTTTCTCTCCTCAGCGGTTTATATTGGTTTCGCTTATGTGTCCAGATGAAAACTGAATGTCGAGTTTAAATAATTCAGTCCAGCTCATTTTCTGTGCTTTCCTGCCCACATTCAAAAGTGTATACTTTTCCTGTCAATAGTATTTGCTATTATATTCAATAACCTGTATAGAGTACATTTTAATATTGTAAATTATATTATTTAATATTATAAATCTTTTGGAGGCCTTTTGGATGTTTGTTAGTGGGATTGCAATAACAATCGCACTGTTGTTCTCCTTAAAAAAATTATTATTTTCATTCCACCCGTTTTTTTGGCACTGCTTCTTATTGGAGCCTGTATTGAATTTTGGCAAAATTCCAATGGTAAAATGTATTTAGATTTTTGATTAGTTGATCATGGCCTGAGTATTGATCGTAAAAAAAAAAAAAAAAAAAAGATTTTTGTGGTCGATTCGCCTTCATAATGTATGGGAGAGAGAGTGAAGTGTGAGTCACCTTATGAGTTTATGTGAGAGAGATAGTCTTATTGTGATGTCACGCCTATGTTTGCTGCAAATACACAAAATGTGGAGCCACAAATCGTCATGCGAAGGTAAACACATGTTGCAAGAAGACAAACTTTTGGGCTTAGGTGTCTCCAAACATTGATTTTATAGCGATCAACCTTCACATTTTCTCATGGAAGTTAATCTAGTTTTATTATTCTTCTTCTTTCTTTTTCTAGTACATCTTTTTCCAATACTTTTAAAAACATCTACAGCTCACAAGTAGCCAAGTGCTTTGCTGTTTCAGTGTGGCACTGTTTAATATTTGTGATCTCCCTTTGCTGATTGGCCAGGTCCTCCCCCTCATGTTTATTAACGTATTGAGAGCTCAAAGATGGTTTTTAGCATGGTGTTTTGAACTGAACCTGATCAAACGTGGGGGGTCTGCAGTCTATTCCTGGTTCTCAAAGCTCATGAGCAAGTCAGAATTGGCAAAGTTCCACAGCATCCATTAGAGCCTTGTGTAAAACTGTTTAAGGGAAAACCTTGGCTTGCTGTCTGGTTGGGGTAAGGAAACAGTTAATCCTCATTTGTTCTCACTGAGGGGCTCCTCAACCCCCAGCCCTCCCCCACCCCCAAGCTCAATCAGCCTAAAAAGAAGTCTTTAAAGGGCCCAAATCATGCAAAACCTTCCAGTACACTTATTACCCTGCTATCTGTGTTACGCTTGGTTGGCTTAGTTACAATACTGTGCAAAAGTCCTGAAAAAATTACAATTAAAAGCTGTTTCCTACTGGACAGTAGTGTTAAGAAAAGTGTTCACTTAACCATTTCCAAAACTCTTTCCTCTCGGAAGCTCTGTATTACTTGTAGCTACATCAAATACCTGGGTTGCGTCTTTTTACAAAATTAGATTAAATTAGGTGCGTTACTTATGGAACTGTATAAATACACACAATGACTGGAGGCATCGAACACACAAACACACCTCCATCTGCTGCCGCAGAGACCAGCCTGCCACTGCCACGCTTTGGTGCAGTGGTGGTGTGTATGTGGGCCGGTTGGACCATCTGCTGGGAGATTTGGAGTGTAAAACAGTGGGGCATTGTTCCAACACAGCGGTGCTTCAGCTCGAGGAGCTGGAGGATCACACATCAGCTCCTCTGGTGGGTTTATGAAAGTAAAATGTACTTCATACTGAGTCTACAAAGAAGAGCAGTTGGTGCTTTACGGTCTAGCATCAGGATAAACTGAATTATATTTGCTTTGGCTCAGAATGGAAGAGGAGGGGGGTCTAGAACAGATTCTTTGTTATAATCTCATATTTCCAAACATTTATCCATCCACTTCTTATGTAAGTGCATGCAGTGTTATGGCCCAGAGATGCTTGCATTTGCCCACAAATGTTCATTTCAACGGGATTCATAGAAACGTGCAAAATTTCATATCTTTAATGAATTTTGTCACATGAATTTACATTCGGTTTAAATAATATTTTCTTGTTATAAAATTTTGAAAGCACCGTTTTTGAAGAAATCCTTTACAAACACTCACACACACATGCACACACGCAAACACACATACACAGACAAATGTACACACAGTTGTACAAATGCACACAAACACGCATATCTATGTAAACACATATTTTTGGGGCCTTAAATACACAGAAAAATAAAATACAGTTGAATTTTTCCAGTCTTGAGCCACCGCTCATTTCTTCATATTTCGCTTCCAAAGATCCAGACTTTCTTATTTTTTAATGTGGTCTTGAGGAACAGTTCTCCAGGCTTCCTGAAGGACTTTCAAAGACACTCTTTTTCAGTCCAGTCCCTGAACCTGACCAGTTTCAGAGGAATGTTTTTGTTTGTTAAGACACACAGTGAACTACGTAT
>JBBJLS010059686.1:2500-12979 GCA_037577275.1 Bryconaethiops microstoma
ATCCAAAATACAAAACACATTGCCATGCTGTGAAATACTCCTTAATAGAGAATAAGATGAAAAGAAGGCATGAAGAAGACCATTAGATCACAATCTAAAATCATCTGATCTCTTCATAATAATGGAAGCTCTTGCCATGGAACTGAGAGAACATAATCAGTGTGCAGGCCACCATCATGTGCATGCGAATTCTGCGCTATGCATAGGGCACCAACTGCTGCAGGTGTCATCAAAACAGCCTATTTATCATAAAAATGAATGTTGTTGGATGTTGGACTATCATGGCTGATGTTTTCAACATTGCATGGTGGTCAGGGACAGTGCATTTGGTGGGGGGATGGTGGACTCCACTTTATAAAATGGGGCTGGAGATTATGGTATTGAGGCATCATATTGCTTAGCCTCCACGGGCAAGCTTATTCCAGGGTGCTGTCCATTCCCTTAAATTCTGTTTGTGATGTTCATAGACTGTAAGGGCCAGTCATGGGTTGGAAGCTGTCCAGTATGATGAGCTAAGGGATACATATCTGCTTTTTGCTGATGATGTAGTTCTGTTGACTTCTTTGAGACCTAAACTTCAGCACACACTGGGGCAGTTTTCAGCTAAGTGTGAATCATTTATGATTCTCTCTCCAAGTTGGGAGTGAGATACTGCCTAAGATGAATGAGTTTAATGAGCTCAGTTTAATGAGCCCAAGTGAGGAAAAAATGGAACCAGAGATTGACAGGCGGATTAGAGCAACAGTCATGAGGTTATTGTACTGAACCACTGACGTGAACCATTGAACAGAGACCTGAGCCAAATTTACCACTAACAATGACATTTACCATGTCATTGTTAGTGGCATTTCTTTGTACATCTGCAGCTCCCTCCTCATTCTCTCTTTATTGTCAAGAAATAATGTTCTGACTGTGTCTGACCATCTTCTCTCTTACAGTTTTTTCTTAGCTGATCAGACATGTTGAGCTGTCCTGGAATCATTATCCCTTTGACCTGGTCCCAGACAGTACTGTCCTCATTATGGTGTTTGAATCAAGGGTCTACTGTAGTAAATTCTTGAAGAAAGTTTCTGATGCAATCACTCTGATACTGCTTGGAAAGGTTTATTCATAGAGCCTGCTTAAGTTTGCCCCCAAAGACTGTTTCTTACTCCACAACAGTAAATGCTTCTCAAGCTGTCACGCTGTGGCCTTGACCTGATAAGAAGGAGTAGAAAGAGGCACAGGTGCAGACTGCCATACTGAAGGTGATTTATTTGTAAATAAGAACAGAAACAAAACTGAACAGAAAGCTGGCACAGGGTCCAAACACTAAAGCTACACAACAGAGAATAAGGACACTGATCGAGACTCAGGTGAATGCATGCTCCCATACAGATACTCAGGACTAACTAACTTAAATACAAAAGGTGACTAGACAGAGACCAATAAGAAGACAATATAAATCAGTGTTCATTCCAGCCAGCTGAAACCCATTACAGGCAGATGCTGGCTGGAGAGAGGCCACGCCCAGAGGGCTGAGGAGTCCAGTTCATTGTCCTACCGTGACCTCTAGTGGCCGCTGACTGGTATCATGACAGGACCTCCCCCCTAAAGGCGCCAATCCGGGGCACTGAAACAGACCTCCCAGCCCACACAACAGCAGTGGGGGGGGGATGAGGGGAAAATGAAGTTCACTGCCCAAGGCGACGGTGGAGGAGGGGGTAGGGACCTCAGCCCAGAAACAGAGGCCAGAGTGGGAGTCATGGTTGCAGGAGTTGAGGCATCTTGAGCTGCGGCCGGGGCGGAGGCCAGTACGGAGGCCGGTGCTGGAGTCGGTGAGGCAGAGGCCAGTGCAGGGATTGGCGCTGGAGTTGGTAAGGCCGGTGTGGGGACCGGCGCTGGAGTCGGTGAGGCCGGTGAGGCCAGTGTGGGGACAAGCGCTGGAGCTTGGGCGGGCGGTGTGAATATCACGGCTGAAGTCAGGACCTCAGGACCAGGAGTCTCAAGAGTACAGCGGGCTGGAACCTCTAAAGTATATTGGGCCTTGTGGACAGGAAAAGGTGCACCGGCTGGACCCGGGGCCTCAGGAACAAGGAGTGGAAGTTTCCATAGGGCAGGTGTGGGAGGTCGGAGCTGTCTTGGCACAGGGACTGGGACCACGGGCAGAGAGCTGCACACTGGAATGACTGAAGAGCTACAGACAGGGGGCTGAAGCGGCCGTGGAGCTGGCGTGGGAGGCTGGAACCATCTTGGAGTTGAGACAGGAGCCATCAGTACCCTCTCCGGAGCCTAGGTTTCTTGACCCTGGGGCGCAATGGCTTGGCTCAGTGGCGCGGCAGCAGCTTGGCTCTGCAGCTCTACAGCTCGGCTTTGAGATTCTGTGGCATCTTGGCTCTGTGGCTTAGTGGTTTGACTTTGCAGCTCTGTCACGGCTGGGCTGACTGGAGTCGCGGAGAAGGTGGCTGGGTTGACAGGAGTCATGGAGAAGGCGGCTGGGCTGACTGGAGTCATCAGGTTGTGGGTTGGAGCCTTGGATGGAGATGAGCTAATATGTAGCACTGCTGGAGGAGATGTACTGCGTGCTGATGCTGCTGAGAGGGCTGGGCTGGTTGGGCCAAGTAGAGCTGAGCTGAAGTGGGTTGATCTGGGTTGGGTCGGGTTGTGTTGAGTTAGATGGGGTTGAATGGAGTTGAACTGAGCTGAGTTGGATTGGGCTGAATTAGACTGAATTGAGTGGGGTCAAACTGAAATGAGTCGAGGTGAGTTGAATTGGGTCGAAATGAGTTGAGTTGGGCTGCGTGGAGCTGGACTGAGCAGAGGTGAGTGGGTTGGGCTGAGAGGAGCTGGGCTAAGAGGAGCAGCACTGAGAGGAGCTGGACTGAGATGAGTAGGGATGAGATGAGTTGGACTGAGCTGAGCTGGGCTGATCCAAGTTGAGTTAGATCTTGCTGCCATGGGAGGAAATGACTGGCATGCTGCAGCTGTCATGGAAGTCGCCATCTTGGATCCGCCATGTCCCGCTTGTGGAGAAGATACTGCAGGAGCTGAATGGCCTATCTCGGTCACTGGATGAGCTGAATAGCGTGCTGCCAGCCATCAGAGAAGATGAGTTACTTTCAGCCATCATGGAAGCCGCCATCTTGGATCCGCCACATCCCGCTTGCAGAGGAGACGCTGCAGGAACTAAACGCCGTGTTTCGGTTGCTGGATGAGCTGAATGGCGTGCTGCGACCGGAGGAGTGGCTGAAGAGCATGCTGCGGCCGTCAGAGAAGCTGATTTACTTTCAGCCGTCATGTGGGCCGCCATCTTGGATCTGGTACGGGATCCCCTCCACCTCCGGGGTTTTCTAGCCATGCTGGAGATGGGAAGGTCTGCAAGGAAACCAAAGATTTACTGGCTGGTTCTCTGGTCGACCACTAAAGCCGTTTATAAGCTCGTCCTCCTTCGAGCTGATGTACTCCAGTAACTCCGGAGGGTCATACCGACTCCCTCCTTTCGGTTCCTTCCATCAAGTCCCGCGCTTATCAGGCTTCGAGCTCCCGGGACTCATGTTCCAGTCTGCTGTGCCTCGCATTCCATCACACTGCGGCCTTGACTCGATAAGAAGGAGTAGAAAGAGGCACAGGTGCAGACTGCCATACTGAAGATGATTTATTTGTAAATAAGAACAGAAACAGAACAGACCAGAAAGCTGGCACAGGGGCCAAACACTAAAGCTACACAACAGAGAATAAGGACACTGATTGAGACTCAGGTGAGTGTATGCTCCCATACAGAAACTCAGGACTAACTAACTTAAATACAAAAGGTGACTAGACAGAGACCAATAAGAAGACAATACAAATCAGTGTTCATACCAGCCGGCTGAAACCCATTACAGGCAGATGCTAGCTCGAGCTCTAGTGGCCACAGACTGGTATCGTGACACAAGCTTTTAAATAATTGGAAGGATTTGACTACATGTGTGGCCCTTTGAACTCATCTGCCTCATCTGCCTGCAAAATCGTCAGTCAAGCAAGATTTTCCATCTCCATTGGCTTTCTCTGACACTGACCCAAGCTAGATGCTTGAATGGCCAGATATTGTTCAAGACACAGAATCCAGGAAGCATTGTGTGGTGATGGTACCTTGCTCGAGGGTACCTCAGAGGTCCCACTAGCAGTCTTCGGATTCAAACCCATGACCTTACCACTAGGCTAACAGCTGCCTGGGAATTGCACCCTGGTCTCCCTTGTGACAGACAGGGATGCTTACCACTATATTAACCAATACTAGTAAGTTAAACTGACATTTTGAAGATTATTAAACTACTTTCACCTGTCAATAACATCACCAATACACAGACACAGAAGATTGGACCGAAAAAAATGGGAAGTGTCAGTATGGAAGCACCTTATCTGCTGAGTGTGGAATGTTTAGTTTAATCTCTTTCCATAGGTCATTCAGTTATTCACCGTGTGAAAATAGTTACTGTTAGGTGTCTACTGGGATCCAGGGCATTGGAGATGGGAGGGATTCTGAAACTGTTAGCTAGCCATAGGTATGACACGAAGTGGCTAGTGAAATTCATCTGCAGCAACCAGAGGTGACTAAGAATAGTGTTAAAGAGGTGTGTAAACTAGTCCAGACTATGTTGGATGTTGTTATATGCTTTTGATCCATCATAATGTGGTGTGGCCCTGAGACCTACAGCAGGCTTTAGGGGCTGAATTGCTGGATGTCCAAGTGGTCCTCTGAAAACAATTAGGGTTTTATTGATAATTGGCCCAAGCCTGGTGACTTGCCTTGGGATGGCATCCACCCCTCATGAGACGGTGCTGCTCTCATTTCTTGTTGCATAGCCCATACCCTGGCTAAACCAGCCGTCTGTAGCTGCCTTGAGTTGTCACCTTGTTCCATTTTTGAAAATTAGGTCACATAATTCTTAAGATTCTTAAAATGAATGGCAAATCCTTACTGTTAATAAATATTGTATCAGTTTGTTTTTAAACTATTTAATATACATTCAGTATGCAACCCTCTGCTGTATTGTTTTCAACAGAACAGACTGTTAGGGAATAGTCTTAAGGTGATGAACTCATTTGTGTATTTAAACTTGGAGCTGACAGTGAACAACAACCTGTTGTCGTGACACTCCTTCAGATGTCCCAAGAGTTCATCTGAGGGTGAACAGTATATCAATAAAATGAATGCATCAGCGCTGAATTTTGTATTGTTGTGTTACTGAAACAACGCTAGACTAAGATGTTCTTTTTCAGAAAACCTTATCTAGTACCATGTGACAACCTTTTAATCACTCAGAGAGGTTAAAAGGTGTTATCTCTGTAGCAGTTTACAATTTAGTGATTTTGTACTTAATAGTTTGGCTTCTTTTAAGGTATACCTATATTCATTTTATGTATATTATATTAATAACAGAAATGCTAAGCAAAATAGTTCTGAACATCACACATGGGGTTCTTGAAGAATGGAGATTACGTATTTAAGAAAATGCCAAAGATCCCTGTTTTTCCTTTGAACTGATAAACCAGCTGATCTTTCTATCTTCAATGGAAAATCTGACATTCAATAGCCCAATCTTGCAGTTGGAGGGACTGATTGTCTCTGAGCAATCAATGTATCCTACTCTTCTATTCTTCTTAATTTTCTATGTGCTCATTATGATAACTAATCTTGGAATTATTTTGCTTATAACAATGGAGAGAAGCCTGCATGAACCTATGCATATTCTCTTCTGCAACCTTCCTTTTAACGATGCTTTTGGAAACACTGCCATTGTCCCTCGGTTAATGGTGGACCTTTTAACACCAGTGTCTGGACGCTACATCACTTATATTGAATGTGTTTCTCAAGCTTACTGTTTCCACATGTACCTTGCCGCCTCTCACACTGTACTCATGGCCATGGCTTTTGACAGATATGTTGCCATATGTAATCCATTGCGCTACACAACTATTATGACAAACAAAATGGTGATTAAACTGACTGCATCAGCCTGGGGTGTGGCAATGTTTTGCGTGAGCATGTTATTAGGTCTCACAATACGGTTGAATCACTGTGGAACATTAATAGCCAATCCATTCTGTGATAATGCATCACTGTTCAAGCTTTCATGTGAGAATATTTACCTTCAGAATGTAAATGGCCTTACTTACACAGTAGCATTATATGTATGTTCCTTCTTAGTCACTGCACTTACTTATGGCAAAATAGCAGCTGTCTGCCTTACTAGTAAAAGCAAATCTCTGAACAGCAAGGCTTTAAAAACCTGCAGCACGCACTTGACTGTTTATTTGATTATGTGGATATCTGGGTTTACTATGATCATACTCCATCGTTTTCCTGGTTTAGATGATTCCAGAAAAGCATTTGCGCTCATCTTCCACATTGGCCCAGGCCTTCTGAACCCTGTCATATATGCCCTTCAGTCTGGTGAGATCAGACATGCTATGGTGAAAATGTTACACCCAAAAAGAGTGAAGCCATGACCAGAATCTGCACACACCTTTATTAAAATGATTTCTATGTCTATTTTTTTACTTGAAACTGTGATACTTCAGCCTAAGCTGCACATGCTAACTATAGTCTTTACCCAAATATTAGTAGGTGGTACCTAGTTGCAGTACCTAGTTTTTGAGCATGTTCCTCTTATTTTTTTACTTACACAGGAGTATCCATATTAGGTCAATGTTTTACTCTTACTCAAGCTGTTTGTAGAGACTACTTTCATTATATTTTTACTTACATATAGCTCTTTGTTCTAATACAGTCACAAAATACTGAAAAAAATTCAGTGTTTGAACAAATTTGACAACATACTAGAGTGAAATTAAAATATGACATTGTCACATTTCCTTTTGTAATTCCTGTTCAAAATACATTTTTACTGTTTGTCTTAATCCTAATCCTTTTGTTCTATTTTTTTCAGCCACTGTGAATAGTCTATGTGATGTTATGTTGACTCAGTAATTGGTCAGGGCTCTTTGTCAGTTGAAATGGTTTGAATATGAATTTGAGAATGTGGATTCTCCCTGAGAGAAATTGAATGCAAGAAACTACTCCCTTCCTAATTCAGTCATAAACGACCCAATTTTTGCATCAAGTCAAAATCTAGCTTTATTCTGGATAAAGGCAGAATTAAGCCAGATATCAACAGATCAAGTGACTTGATCTTTAGGCAAGACTCATTGGAAACTGTCAAAAACAATTCCTGAATAACTACATTGGACAGAAAAAATGAAGATACAAAAGATACAAAGATGGTTATTGTAGTTTGATGACATTAGTATTGAAAAGCATTACCACAACATTACATTTGTATCATCACAGACCCTCAACGTAGTGCCCAGAGTATTTTTGCATATTTAAAGACATCATGTGAACAGAGAGTATACTGTTTCAAATAGTAAGGAATTTGAATAACAAGTAGAGCACAGAAATAATATGTGAGATGTTTCGTAATAAACATACACACAGTCTCTAGAAAAAAAAGGACAAACCAAACTGTATATAAGACAAAGGTATTTTAAATCATGTTTGCATAGACCTCAAACATTAGTGAATGAATATCTCAGTCACTGAATTATGCAGAAAATTGAAAAGAAAATCTGTTGCAAAAATAATGTTATTAAAGCATATACATGTGCACAAACATTGAAATAAATGAATTAATAGTTTATTTAATTATGCTTTTGTTTATAATTTCATTTCTTTCTGTATTGTTTCCTCACATCCATGCTAATTAAGCGAGCAACAAGGCGAAATAAATGCAACTGAACAATAGGTTGATGGAATAAGTTTGCTTCCTATTGTTTGCTTCTCCTGACCTAAGCCTTGCAGTCCTCTTCAGCATCCAAAGCATGCAGACATAAAGGGAAAAATACAGAGAAATACAGAGACTGCTAGATTTGAGAATCAGAATCAGAAAATTGTATTGCTCCCTGGGGAAATTGTTTTATACCATCAAAAATGTGCATTCAGACAGACTATGTTTCTTAGTGATATTAAAATGTTATTATGGCTGATCTCAATGCCCAAATAATAAGCTACAACAGCCATATTTTATCTTTTTTTCTTCCAAAGCCAGCGCCACTAACCAAAAGCCATGGGTAACATTAGTTTTTACCAGCTGGCTGACATAAAGCAGCAACTATCATAAAGTAGATTTGTTCCATGTATGCCAGCGAATGTTGCATTCACATTATAATGGAAATTTTATGAGCAGTGTGAATTTTATTTTCCAATAACTTCAACTGTTATACCTCAGTCACAGATTTTAAATCAGAAAACTGCTGCATGACAACCTAGAAGCAGTTTGGCAAGAAATAATTTCCGATTTAAAGTCTGAGACATGGCTGTACAGAGATTTATTCCTTTTAACTGAGGTAAGACTGTCTTGAACTGCGTTTGAGTCTTTTTTTCTTATCGGTTATAAATATTCTCAGCACTAACTTTTTTCAGTGGGATTGCCTGTTCCCAGTTTAGTCATGCAGTTCAGCTGATTACTGAGTGTCTATATGAATGAGAAAAACTACAAAGATTTTAGTCTTTTTAGCTAAGGGTGTAAGTATGTGTTGCACTCTTAAATTACATTATATTGTTAAAAAATGACGTGAAATCCTCTTTAAGTTCAATCTTGTTAGTTAGCCTTTGGAATACTACATTGAAACAAAGCTTCACAAGCTAACAAAAGCACAAGACCAGATCAAAGTTCAATTTGGCCATTTATAATTTCTTTTTACATTAGAATCTCCTGTCTGTGTTCATTTTTGTCATTTTATTGCCTAGTTTGTCAGATATATTATATATTATTGCCAGATTTGCAATGTTTTCACTCTTTTTCTCTGCTGCATTTAAAGGGAGACAGGATGGTTCAGAGTAATGAATATGATTGAATATTGCATGTGTCTAACTTATTATTAATTTCTTGTAACGAGTACATTTATATTTATTATTTTGAGTTGATGCAGTCAGTACAGCCTGCTGGAGTCCCCAAAAAGGATATCGAGTGCCCTACTAAAGAGCCATGGTATTTCTAGACCAAATTTATCAGGGGGGCCAAGGTGGGGCCAGTGTTTTTTCAGGGGGGCACATATTTAATAATACATATATTTATAATATATTAAGTGAATTTATTTGGAACACAAACAACAAACATTAAACAATAAGACTTAGAAATGAGTTTCAAACAAAAGATTTCACATCCTGTGTATGTGCACAATAAACCTTGAAACAAAGTTTCTTTTTGTCCAGTAACATTTCTCTTTTTGCACACAATAACTTTTTTACAATGACATTTTTCTTTTGTTTTTCTTTTATTTATGTAGGTATGTATTTCTTGTTATACAGTGACTTCTATACAGCATGAAACTTAAATGTATAGTCACATTTTCCGTTCCATTTCTGTTCTGTTTCTGAAAAGAAAGAAAGAAAAAGTAAATCAAATACAATGGTTTCAACCTCTAACATTCGCAACACAGTAGCCTGTAACACTACAATAACAATATTGTGTTTGTGATTCCTTGCAAAATGGTCCACAAATGCATTCAAAGCCAAACAAAAATTGTTTTAACACATTCACAATTTTCTTTAACTTGTTTTCTGTGTTCCTTGTTAAGGACATTTGCCAATGTTGTATTAGTTTTCACAGCCCTCTGGTGATCCCTCCATGCAATCATTCTTTGCTTATTTCTGTCAGACATTGTAGTGAAAACACTCCTCCCCCTCTCAGTCACTTTTTTCCACTTCCTGAAGCCAGATGGTGAGTCAAATACAGTGCCTGACATATTTGTCAGGCTGAAATGTCTTCAAGCACGACAATACGCAGAGTGCATCATTATAGAGTGCTCAACACAAGCATGACTCTCATCCCAGCTTGGGTGGAAGCTGCTTCTCCTGTCCCCCATTAATGTGGTCAGAAATGTTCTCAAATTCGGATACACTTCTGGATCATCCTTGCGTTTGTTGATATCTGAAAAGAGATGAATGTACAGTAAACATGAGGGCACAACTGAGAAACATATAATTTATCATTATTAAGATTACTTATCATTATTAAGATTACTTAATCATTATTAAGATTACATTATTAAGATTACCCAACCGTGACAGAGATGAAGGTGAGTCACAGACGCAGACTTCCATATTGAAGTGAGTTTATTTACATCCAACAAAAACTAAACAGAAAACAAACTGGCATAAGGGCCGGACATGAACTAAGATAAGTGAGTGAAGACAGACGAGACGAGTAGAGAAGGAGAAGAAAGAAGTTGAATCGGCAGAGGTTCAGACATCGACATGTAATGCTCCACACCACATCTGTGGATAAGAGTCCCTTAAATAGTCAGCCCGGGGCTAATCAGCCCTCTGCTAAACTATCCTTAGCTGTGGGTGGAGCACAGTTCACGGTCCCATTGCGACCCCCAGCGGCCACAGACCAGAATCATGAAAGGGACAAGCTGGAGTACACAGGAGTGGACCATCATCTCGCCACATGG
>JBBJLS010059707.1:0-12977 GCA_037577275.1 Bryconaethiops microstoma
ACTGGAAGCCAGTGAAGGTTCCTTAATAAAGGTGTGGTGTGTGTGAACTTGGGAACGTTGAAGACTAACCTTGCGGCTGCATTCTGAATCAGCTGAAGTGGTTTAGTTACCTTCTGTGGAAATCCAGCCAGTAGAGAGTTGCAGTAGTCCAGTTTGGAGATGACCAGTGAGAAAGGGTCTGATTCTTCTGATGTTGTAGAGAAGGTATCTGCATGTTCTGGAGATCAGGTCAACCTGCGGTGAGAAAGACAAATCTTCATCTAGCGTAGCGGGACAATGACCCCAGTAGAAACAATGGGATCCTGGTTTGATGAAGGACTCCCTTTGATGAAGAGGAGCTCAGTCTTGCTGGGGTTCAGCTTGAGGTGGTGGGTCGTCATCCAAGAGGAGATGTCGGCCAGACAGTCAGAGATGCAGGTTGAGGCCTGGTTGTCACTGGAAGGGAAAGAGAGAATAAGTTGCGTATCATCAGCATAAAAGTGGTAGGAAAAGCCATGTGAGGCAATTACATCCCCAAGAGAAAAGAGAAGTGGTCCTAGGACCGAGCCCTGTGTAACACCAGTGGATCATCTTTGTGGAGCAGACTGGGTGGCCAGCAGGGACTTCAATGACATTCAAATTGGAGTATTTTATGGTGTATTTTTAAAAATCAGACAAATAACTAAATGCTAATCACATTACACTAATCCACTAATCTACATTTACATAAATATTTTCCAAATACTTTAGAGGCCATTTAACTAGTTTTACTGAACTCAAACATTTATTTAGAATGAAACAGTGTAAACAGTGTAAACAGTGTAAATTCACTGGGTTCAACTGTCCTTCAGTTCACTGCGTGACACAGTTTAGCCCCAAAACACACATCAATATTCAAATCGAATTACCAGCCATTGGAAAAGTTGCCGTCAGCTACTAATTACACACTATTTATTCACTAGATACTTCTTTAGAAAGTTCAGTTTAAAGACCATTAAATGAAAACGAATACTCCTTTGTGTCGAAAGGTGGTCTCATGGAAAGAGCTTCTATCTGCATTTGAGCAAAAGAGTGACTAATTTCTCTACACGCACTGTCTTGTTTAACATCTGCACAGCAAATTATTGTAGTTAATGAGACCTGGGTTGTAAACATCTGTGAGCGAGTTTAACAAAGTTTCAAAAAGCCATCCGTTCTCTACTGTAGGGAGAGCTGTGCAGGATGTACAGTCACAATTCATAATATCGCTTTGCTTCTGTTACCGAAAGTGCTGACCAAGTGTCTCTCCATGTTTCTTCTATGTTTCAAAGTGTAAGAAAGCAGCAAGAAAGGAATTAATGTGCACAGAGCAAAGAAAAGTAAGTGCACAGAGCAAAGTCCACTCGTGTCTCTTTTCCAGGCTCAATGTGAAGAATGTTAGGGGATTTTGTCGTTTCCATGGGTAATGGATCTGCAAGCTTAGCCCCCAGATAGAATTCAGCACCAAACTGGATAATTATATCAGAGTTCATTCTTATTCTCAGGGGATTTTGACAGGCTCTGATGATCTCTAGGGTAGGATCTTGCCAACGCATTCAAAGTGGGATCCTATTGGGGAGAGGATAGCACTGGAAAGCTGCCATATTAGGAAACCTTTGATCAACATAATAGAAATGTTAATTGGGTCTTAGCCAGGTACAGTCTGACAGAAATATATAGGAGCTGTCAAAGCCTCAACATGAGTTCTGTAGGCTTGAAAGAGGTCAGAAAAAACAATGAGCCACAGCCAGCCCCAGAGCCTTCTGGTAAACAATAGATCAAAAAGTTACTAAACTTTAGCTGTTTTGGTTCACGTTAGCCCTTTCGCCAGGCACTACTAGCATAATTTTATAGTAAACTGACAGGTGAACTACTTCGAAATGGATGAAAGATTTTGAATGCGGCTTATGATCCACACTAATGGTCCATAAAGGTTTCAGCTATAAGAACCCATGGCGATCTGACCAAAATGTTCCGCCGCTTCAGATAAACACTGGATAACAAGACTGTTCATAAGAAGTGCACAGAAATGATTTACAGAGTGATTAAGAGATGTGGAGTAATTAAGACTGAATGGTGAAAGAGATGATGAGAGACGATGGTTGCCTATAGTCAGACAAAGGTATGTTATGCAGAGAAAAACATCTAGCAAATGACTCCAACAATACATTTTTAAAACACAGTATATTAAAACCAAAAAAATGTAAAACATAGTATATACATCAAGTAGCTGGTGGGGTGGCTGGTGTCTAGGGAGTTGCCCCTGTGATCAGAAGGTCGTGACTTTAGTCCCAGGACTGCCGATGGCACCACTTGAGCAAGGTATCGTCCCCACACACTTTCCTCTGGGCACCATTGTCATCTGTCCACTGCTTCACTTGGTAAATGGGTTAAATACAGATAATTGTGTCACACTGCTCATACTGTGTGCTGTTGTGTGTTCGGGATGACAAAAACGACCACTTAACCTTGTCACATGCACGAGTCACGTGACACGCACGGGACGCAGGAAATGATCGCGTCACAGGGAATATAAACAGGATGTGAAGACTTCCTCTTTGCGTCTGCTTACTCGCCCATCGGATGAGCTGACATCTTCACGCGAGTACTCACCCTCTCTCTCTGCATGTTTGTGAACGTGGGTTCCGGTGGGAATCTTAACTCTTATTTAGAGCATTTGCAGAACAATCTGCGTGAACATCCAACCCTCTCGCTTCTATCCGCGCTTGGGTTCTTCCTTCGCGCTACAAGGGCACCACTTTCGGCAAGGTACGTTCTCGTTCACCCACCAATTGTGACAAACCTAAAGTAAATAAAATCTGGCTAATATCTGCCTGTCTACAGGTCAAATACATTTGCCTGTGTTTGAAACAGTCTCTTTTCACTAATTGTTAATGTATTTAAGCTTGAAAGCTTGAAATCACTAGAATATTCAGACAAAGTAAGTTTCACAACAAGCTCCTCATTCTACAGTTAACCCAGCTAATGGGGTTCATTGTAACATTTGCAACAACAGCACTTTTGGATGTAAAAATGTAGAATTACAATTAAAATAAATAAAAGGCTTTAGCCTGAGGTAGAAGGCCATACCAGACAGTCTGCCATAACTTCTCTACATGTTTTCCAACTTCTATATTTCAGTATTCCAGCAATTTTCAGACTGCTCAATGCATGGCTTTGCCCTCTAACCTGTTTTTGATAGGCCAATGGCTCCCCCCCCCCCCATACTGCCACTTTAAACTTAACTTAAAAACATTCAGATGAGTAACTCAATGTTAATTCGCCTTGCAGGGTTTGCTGGGTGAATAAGGCAATCGAGCATCTAATATTTGCTAAAACAAACTACAAGAAGACCAAATAGAAAAATGATACTTGTTTCTGCTTTGCTCAGCAGGTTCTACTGTTCAGAATGTGTTCTTCCTGTTTAGCCAAAAACAACAAATGACAAAGTAACAATAAAAAGTTGGATCAGGTGTAATAAAAAAGTAACAATAAAAAGTTGGATCAGGAGGAAGCCAAGACTGTCGATGAAGACTATACTTTGTCTAATGAACTGCATGTCCATGCACAGGCTTTGGCTAAAGAAATGGTCAGGCTTGAGCTGAAAAGTTCTGCCAACACATTAGGAGACACTTTGTTAAAGAAAAGAAACATTCAAAGACAAATAGTTGGTCATTTCTGCTGCCTTCAGCAGGTTCTTCTAATAGAAATGTTCCTTTTGTTGAACTGAAAACAGCAAAGCAACAGATGAGAACATAGCCGAGGCAGCTGAGATGTTGTCAGTGTTGACTATAATGGACTGAATGCACTTCAGTTGGGTGATAATTCATTATGAGAGAAGAACAAAAACTGCAGTGTGACTAGTCACTGCTATTCTCAGCAGATTCTGCCATGAAAATGAACTTCCTGTAGTAACACTTAATCCTTAATGAAGAATGTGTTGCTGATAGAAGAGCTGGTTAAAGTCTTTGGTGTAATAAAGTGCACCATTTTGCTTAAGAGACTTTTAAAAAAGACTTCTTTTTTTTTAGCAATAAAAGATATCGCACTGACAAATTTGATTTATGGCTGCAGCATACAGCTTTAACTGACTAAGCAATCTGGCCACTGCTTTTAATCCCAATGATTCATTTCCAACATATAACATATCTACATTTATAAGGTATAAAACAGAAGATATAAAAATGCCTGCTCGGCTCAGTAGCAGCGAGCTCTCTTGGAGGTCATTCACATTCAGAAAGGACTTCAACAAGTCTAACGTCAGACATGTCCAGCCTGTATCCTTGTGAACAGGCTGTCAGTGACCTTGCTTTGAGAATTTCGCAGGGCCCAATATACTGTTTTAGAGGCCGGCCTCCTCCAAGAGTGCAGCCATCTGTGAGTTCAGGAGAAGGACAACATGGGGTCAGCACCATGGAGAGTGCCCCGCAGTAGCCAGGTCTTCAGAGCACGCCTCAAGAGGCCAGCATTCTTCATCACGCATGCTTCCACCCTGATTTACCTCTCATAAAACACATAAAACACTTTTTTACATGAAAAATCACATATGGTCAAAAATCTGCCTTTCTCATTGAAAAGTTTTGCTTGGTTCTATAGTATTAGGACAATAGGACTGTTAAAAAAGTGAACAATGTAAATTGAAATTGTCTACTCTATTTTAACTTAGTTGTTTTTTTACACTAACACAGATTTAAATACTCTTGGGATTCTCTGAAGAAGCTTCACAAGGAGACACCAGGGATGCTTTTAAAATAGGACAATCATGAAGATCCAGACCTTGTTGGCTGTACACAGAAATTGTCTTTTGTCACACTTTTAAGTATATCCTAACTGTATGCTTGCCCTAGAAGACACTTTGTCGTTATGCTAATTGTCCCCAAAGGGAGAATTCCACAGATATTTTCAAAGTTCTGTGTAATTAACTAGTTAAGTTTTAAACAAAGTCATTCAATCTAATCTAGAGAAATTCCCCCAATCAGAATTGCTCACACTGGTGGTCTAGAAGTGTTATGATAGTTAACATACATTACATAAAATAGTTTAAAACATGTTGTTACATGCCTGATAAATCTTTTTACTGTTTTATTTGGCAAAAGCCTAAAATATATTTTTAAAACACATGCAAGGGGTACCTGCTGGGTAAAAAATTACCCAAAGAAAACTTCAGGGTTAACAATATTTTATCATGATCAATATTACATATAAGAGCTTAGAAGACACATGTAGGTTTACTGGTGAGTTTGGATGAGAAGTAAAATGTGTATATTTGTGATGTGGACATTGTAACCTCTGGTTACATTCACCACTGTAAAGAATCAGGGTCTTTCTCAAAACACTATGAATGACTTACGGCACTATTCCACTGGCACAAGTATTTTTTAATTACAGATAAAGCGACCCGTACCCACGCCGTCACACTGCTGCTCGACAGCAGGGCCGAAAGTGGGCCACATCCAAGCTGACTGCGTCACTGCTTTCTGATTGGTCGAAATGTCATCACAACATGGAAAGAGACCTGTGTTAATTAGCTGTCTGCATAAAACACAACAATGGAGATACAAACTTACAACTAGGAACTCTAAAAAGTACAAGCACTACTGTGTGTTCGGGCTGAAGATCAATTTGAGTGAGAGTTTTCTATGACGCTAACAAATTTGAGAAATACAAAGATGTACCAAGACATCGCTAAAAATTTAAAAACTCTAATATGACCATAAATTATAACAAAAAGCAGCTCTGAAAGAAAAACTTTCCGCTGGTTCGACTCAATGGACGCAGGTTTGGGAGTATGAATTGCTCTGCTGATATATCAGAAACTCCATCACCCAACTGAGATACATTAGAAAATCAAAGCATGCTACAACTTCCGTGCCATCACAGTACGATGCAGGTACAACACAGCTCCTGTATACCTATAGAGAAATGGAAGAATTCCCCTTTAAATGTGCTTAAGTCAGACAAATGAATTTTCCATGCCCAAATCTTTTTTCTGCATGTTTAAACAGACCTAAATATCAGAACATTGATTTAAACATGAGAATAGTACTTCCAGGACTGTGGTGAAGGCATTTAACATTTATGCAATATCTTTCTACAAACACATCCTTGAAAATAAAGGGAAGAAACGCCAGTCCATAAATCAGTAGACATATCAGACCAAAGAACAAATAATACATTCTTCATCCAATGTGACTCTGAAAAACTCAGGATGCTTCATTTTCTGAACCTCCTCTAGCAAGCAAAACAGCAGTATTAGGCACGTGCAGACACTGACAAAGCAAGACTCTGTCGAAAACAATTAGAAGCAAAGCTCCGTTTTAGCAGCAGCAACTTTTTGGAAAGGTTTCTGCTGCTCGCTTGGGTTGTCTTTAATTAATAGGCTTATCCTTCTCTTCACATGTTGCTACATCTAATTGCGATTGCAGGAAAGGAGCCTGTTCCTTGACTTTCAAGCAGCCAGCTGCTTTAGTAAATGAGCTGTAGCTGCATAAAGACAGAGCAAAGGCTTGGAACCTCACAGGGAACTGTACCAATAAGCCTTTTCTAAAAAATGGTTTAGGCAATACCATACTGCTCCAAATGAAAGGAAATCATGCACCAATTGACGCAAGGCAGGATCAGCACTGTGTTAGCCAATGAGCTCTATTAGTTTCAATAAATCCTACTTTTTCTTGCACATACTATAGTTTATAGTTTATATAATATAATAATAATATAATAATATAATATAATAGTCACAAAATAATAGTTTTTCTCAATTATCTCTCAGTGTGCTGCTCTGTAAATGCTGACATTCCTTTATTGGATTGAGTAAAACTTTTTTGTTGTTGTTTTTTGTCAGTTCTCTGTGAATAAAGTTAATTTCATAACAGGTTATATTCATGTTCATGCAAAAAAAAAAAAAGATGTGTGTGCTTTAAGGAGAAAGACTGCATTTTATTTGTTTTATTTGTCTGTGTTCCAAATCTTTAACTGTACTACAAAACTGTACTACAAATGTGGTGGTTACCACACCACATATCAGCAATTGGACTGACATGAATCAGCCATTTGATGTGTCAGATATGTACATACGGGCGGCGTGGTGGCGCAGGGGTTAGCCGCACAGCAAGAAGGCCGGGTTGGGCGCAGGGTCTCTCTGTGTGGAGTTTGCACGTTCTCCCCGTGAACGCGTGGGTTTCCTCCAGGAGCTCCGGTTTCCTCCCGCCACCAAAAACATGCGTGCATTGGGGAGAGGTCAATTGAGCACACTAACTTGCCCCTAGGTTTGACTGCATGAATGGTTGTCTGTCTCTGTATGTGGCCCTGCGACGTGCTGGCGACTGTCCAGGGTATACCCCGCCTTCACCGATTGCAGCTGGGATAGGTTCCAGCCCCCCCCACCCCTTTGTCCCGCACTCGGGGATGATTGATGGATGGATATGTACATATGGCCATGGAAAAAAATAAGAGAAAAAAAAAAGTGTGTGTCTGTGTAAAACTGAATGTGGTTGCTATTTTTTATGAACTATTGCAGTGTGAACTGTGTAAAAAATAAGAAACCCCTCCATAAGTGTGTGAGTGCAGTAGTGTTTGTAGAGCAGCTTTCCTATGTGCCGTATTCCAGCAGCTTCACTCCTGATTCAGTTTCTGATGGGATGAAACAGAGTCACACATGCACACACTCTGCTCTTAACAAGGTATAATAAATTATTTATATGTATAATTTAAATTTTTTCTCCAAACATGTTTTTGTTTGGAATTTTGAATCAAGTGTGGTCAATAGTGTATAAAACAATAGTGACATGCACATTTTACACAGACCTACTCCCATAAATAACCAGGAAAAAAAAATTATGTGGTCTCTTATTTTTTTCCGTGGCTGTGTATTATTGTCTCTCCTACCTCCTCTCCTACCTACACACACACCTCAAATGAAAAAAGGACTTTTGCATGAAATCAGTTTGTATCACGTATCGTTGTGGTCAGACAAATCTCACATTACCGAAATGATCTGTTTACAGGAGATTCCAAACAATTCTGGATCTTTTCTTTAATCCATTAAAGCAATTTTACCTTCATATGAAAATGGAAAAAATGAACAATGATCAAAGTCTGAAAAAACGCTTAAAATTTCATTACCCCCAACACCCTCAGCACCCTTCACCATCTCTGGTGTGTTGTGCTCACTCACCTTCAGATCAGTCAGAACGCTGCCGCCAGGCTTTTAACTCACTCCCATAAGTGGACTCACATCTCTCCTATTTTACCTTCCCTGCTTTGGCTCCCAGTGGAATTTAGGATCCAATATAAAATCCTTTTACACACCTATAGAGCCCTAAATGGTCATGCCCCTGAATACATCATGGACCTCCTGCAGTTTTACACCACTAGCCGAGCCCTGAGATCCACCCAACAAGGCCTTCTTTCTTTACCTCAAACCTTGCTTGTGGGGATCACGTATTACAATCTGTTGCTCAGACTGTGGAACAGTCTTCCACCAGCACTGGGATTGGGTAGCTTTTATTAATATATCTTTGTTTTATTTTATATTCTGTATTTTACAACTTTTATGGAACTTTATTGTTCAGCGCTTTGTGATGTCTGTCTGCGAAAAGCGCTTTATAAATAAACTTTATAATTTAAACTTTTATTCAAGTTTGCCAGTTGCCTCTGAATGGAAGCTTCTAAACAGTTTCTTATTTTATTTATTAGACAAAAAACCTGTGGAATTCCCTGTAGTGGGCGCTTCTAATAATTTAGTGGGCAGGGCCTAGTTGCACTAGTTGCAAGTTCAAACATAATAATATTTAGCATCTTGAACATTTTGAGTAGTTAATGAATATTTACACCTCGCATTGATCAGGTGTAAGTTTTGGGAAAACCCAAGAAGACAAACAAGAAAGAAAAAAACATGACCTGATTAGAAGAGGCTGTGTTAATTACAGATACAACATTTTTGGCATCTGTGCATCCAGAGAAAATAAGTGACTGTGATAAGTGATGTGCACATTCACTTGTTGGGAGGAAACCTGAAAATAAATAAATGATGTGTCGCCGATCATGTGGCAGGCGCTCCTCCCCTGGTTAGACAGCACTCTCTCACCTTCTCACTTTCGCCAGGCCACCTCTGTACCTCAGACAGCTGCACACGGGAACAGGAGGCTGGCGCTGCGGAGCAAGACGCAGCTGACAGTGATTAGATTACCATAAATGAGGCAACATATAAGGAGCTTGCACTGCAGCACAAGGAGTTCAGCATCATCTCCACTCGTGATGTAAGGCCACTGCCATCCTTTTCTTTGTCGTTTCACTACAGACTCCAGCCCCGAGGATTACCAGTGAACCGTGTGAAGAGATGGTACCCTGGGACTGTGTTCCTGCAAGCACCTAAACCAAGAGAGCACTACACCAGTGAACTCACCCAGCCAAGGCCCCATCACCACTCACCAAAATTCACCAGATCTCCTGCAATGAAAAACCCTCCACTCTTCGTAAATAAACACCGGTCTTGCACCAGATTCCATTCATCTGTGTCTGTTTTCATACCCAGGGCACCGGGTAGTGCTGCAATTAATAACAACTGCTGTTTAACTCACTTTTATTCAGTCCAGTTAATACATGAACTTCAAAACATACTCCATTTTTCATTTATTTCCATACTAACATGTTTATTCCCTATAGACTTCACACACACTTAAGTACAAACCTAAACAAAACTGGTGCAGCCCATTCTTATTGTTCTCTAATAATGGAGTATCTTCCAAATTAGTATTCCCTGATACCAAGTAGTATCAACTGGAACATGTGGCACTTATCCATAAATAAGTGTTATGCAAGTGAAAATGTATATAGTAAGCAAATGTTGTTCTAATTACATGTATTCATGGCTTTCTACACATTTCATTTATGGCCAAACTTTACATTTGCCACTTCTACAAGTTTCTAACTTTTAATTTCATGATCTTAAGACATTTAACTGGCTTCACTATTTTGAGTTCTGCTAACTTATGCAGGTTTACAGTGTATCGACTCCTTCATAGAACATTAGCACAGTTTGGAGTTGTCAATATGATTACAGTCTCCTGTCATTAAATGAAGGCATTCAGCAATTGCAATCAGCACTCATTTTCAATTTCCATTTTAAATCATAAGCTAATTTGCCAAAGTTCACACTCCAGTGACCTCCAACGCTCTCGCAAGCTGAGCTGCTGATTATTGCAACGTAGCCTAAATTCATCTGGACGTTGCTATAATAGTAATGCCACCATGACCATTTTGAATGCGAAGCCACATTCATGGTTCTTATTCGCATTCGAAATGGCTTTTATGGCTCTGAGAGGACCAACCGTGGAGCCTTATAGGCCCTCCACAATAAAGATGAGTCTTTGTCAAGGGAAAGAATTCATAAATAATCTTGCATTGCAGGCACCTCATTATCTTCATGCACTGCTGTGTATCCTACAGTGAGGCTAGTGGCTCAAAACGCTTCAAGCTAATCCAAACTTTTGAGTGATCAGAAAGAGAGAGAGAGAGAGAGAGAGAGAGAGAGAGAGAGTTGCATGGATGTCTACGATACACAAATCTCATAAATGTACTAATGCAGTATTTTAGAGTAATTACACTGCAAATATTAGCGTTCCACTTGGCTTTTGAGATGCAGAATTTAAAAAAACAACACGAAAGCACCAACACGGAGGTGTCACGGGTGAGGCCTTTCTCCTCGCACTGCTGGCAAGCACACACGCACCAAGGATAATTAAAGTGCTCCATGTCTTTTATTTCACCAAACAAAAACAAATCAAAACCAAAACAGGCCTGAGAGACTGGACTATCCTTTTTAACCTTTAAGGAGAACACAAGAGAAAGCCTAACTATCGCAAGGGTTAACCGACAACTGCAAACTAAACTCAAAACCCTTAAATACCGAAACACAAAACCCAAACACCAATAGCAAAACACAAACACTCATTACTCATATCACCCAGGTGTAACTAATAACACAACATAACTTAAACAAGGGTGGCCTATAGTGGCACCCACCGTCACAGACCGCAGGCCTGACAGAAGGCAGGACGTCGTCCAACAGATTTGTCTTCCAACAGACAGGCCTATTCAAATAACCAGCTAATACAGATGCAAGGCATCTGAGGAATTCTCACACCCCTGAAACTGGCCAGTACAGCTATGGAACCAAAGCATTACAGGGCACTCTGGCAAAAACGAAAATGTAGCTGTTGCAAACATGCTAAATTGCATTCAGCGGTGTCGCAGTCATTTTTGAATGTGATTTTCCAGTTTTAAAACTGAGAAACTCCCCCCAGGGGGACTGTTTTTCCTCTTTTCGGGCATACAGTTAACATTACTGCAGGGAAAGGGAATATCTGAATGTAGCCAAAAAAGTGTGAGAACCATTTTCAGACATTACCACAATGGAGAAAATGTGTAGTTAAGTGACAGAAACGACTCATCAGATGAGGAGGGGAAGCTAAAATACTTGCTTGCTTGTTTATAACCCAGTGGCTAGGCTAGCAGTTAGTATTCATTGACACCGCAGGGATTGCCAGAGGCTGTATAATGTGTTTGTACAATGCATGCTGGGTTTTGTAATAAGGAAATATTTTTGAACAAAAACACTACAATAATATAAAAAACTGATTTCTATCAAACTGATGAGGCTGTGGGAGAAAATCCTGCAATTTATTACATTACCCAATTATACAACACTGGATAGCACAATAAATTGTGTATTAAACTGTAGGCTTTGGCCAGAATGTCCCTTTAAGTCCTAAAGAAGTTGTTCTGTAAAAAAATGCATGCTAACAGAGGATACTCCGCCCCAGTAATTACCTCTTTTATGAGTCAAATGCTTGGCTTCCTGTTACAACTGCTAACGATCATAACAACAACAATAACAATAACAACAGTGCTTCTCTTTTTACTGCTTTGTGCCCGCACAGTTGCCCAGAGTATTGTAATGATGTTTCGAATTGAGACTAGAATCTTAGATGTTGATTTTAATGGCCTTGCTCATAGCAACACAGAAGGGCAGTGTGTTGCTGTTTTAAATCTTCAGATCATTATAAGGATTGTATTAGTAAAGAAAAAAAGCTCAGCTAGACCTGCCACAGGCCTTCTTGCCCACTGATATTTTAACAAGCCCTTGTAGTCTTGTATGTCATGTTGAAATTCATCCATGTAGACTACAGAACCACAGCCCCAAGCAAAGTCCCTCAATCTGCCAAGAGATGTGTCATTGTTTTTTACATTTTAAGGAATATATATTTTTTAGATGTTTTAGTATTCAGCCTGATCTCTACCTGCCATCTGCTAACATTTGATTACCCGGGAAAATCATTTCAGCCTATTTACATGAAAAGAACTGAAACCACTACACTCATTTATAATAGAAACCACTGGGCTGTTGCTGAATTTAATCAGTGTACATTAGATATACATTTACTTTGAACTATTACACTCTAACAATTCAGGTCATTTCAGATCACAGTTGTTCTTATTCATTGTTGCACTTCTGGCATAGTACATTACAAAAGCGGTTGCTTTTGCTTCCCCTAAACTTTTCTGGAATCAATGCACAATCATGCATTAACCTCTGAAAACTCTTCCTAAACCACTGCATTAATTGCATATTATCACAAATTCATCTTGACCGTGGGTGTTTACACTTGTTCATCCAACTGTTAATATGTGTACAGTTGTTTTCAGGGCAGCTTTGACTCTTTGTCATTTATTTATGCAGTTTGGCAGGGCTCAGGGCTCATTATTCTGCTGGAAGAGGCCACTGCCATTACTTTAATACAATTGATTACATTAATACTGTTGCCATTGGGGTGGTTGTAGCCTAGTGGGTAAAACACTTGCGTGTGAACCCGAAGACCTCAAAGTCGCAGGTTAAGAACCCCACTGTCAGGGACGAGAATGATGCGCTACTGTAGAGACCAGGTGTAGCGTGAGGGAAGGGCCCAATCGCAGATATACAC
>JBBJLS010059718.1:2500-12977 GCA_037577275.1 Bryconaethiops microstoma
CTCTGTCTCACTTACAGAAAGCCATTGCTACAGATATGTCTCTAAATTTCTCAAACCACACTTCCCTTTCACCTATGCTTCCCTCCACCCCTCATCTCTCCCTCCTGCTCTGTCCTCGGGTGGATTATCTCTAATGCCCAAACTAAACAGGGGCTTAGTGGCTGGCGACAGTGGCGGTCGACTGGGCTTAGTTGGGCTGAGATCAAATGCCCTTGGAAGGAGAAAAGAAATGACCACCAGCTCAGAGCCACATGAGTCTAAGACCCCAAAGCCACAATCCCTGGTCATGACCTCTGAACACAGTAGAGCAGGACTGTGGGTACTGATAGATTACAATATGAGGGCAAATTAAACTGTCATACAGAGACATGGGAAAGAGAGACAGAGAGACAGAGAGAGAGAGTAGCTTTTCATCTGCTTCCTACTTTTACAGACAGACTGGTCTGTCTTAAATGGACATTCTGGAATAAGAACCATCGGATGAGATTATGAGATTTAGCTCACAGTGGCAGGCAAGCAAATGATATGACATTCACAGAAAATAGGATCACTTGTGTTGAGAGCCAAAGAAATATTCAGCAGCTTTGGCTGTCTGTTACTTATACTGTATTGAAGAAAGAAAATATAATTTACACAAATCTCTCCTGCATTTCTTTGCACTGAAACCATGGTTCGAATTACAGGAGGTACTGGGGGGTACTGTACCCCCCGATCAAGTCCCAGACCCCCCCAAAAGAGACAAAAATAGCAGTCCGGGGGGGGGGTGTTCTTAACAGTGTTATGAAGACAGTACCCCCCAATTATGGAGGGGTAATTCACACTCTGACTGAAACTATAAGGCTAATGTAGCTAACAAGTGAAGCATGTGTTAGCACTGGGCAGACAGCTAAATCACTTGCCTCAATCCATATGGAGCTGGTAGGTAATCTCAAACAGAATTGCTTATGTGGTTTCTGACACTGTATGGCACACTGTTGTGTGCAAACATGCACAAATGTAAAGGCAATATTCAGGATCTGTTACTTTTTTGCTATGATATATGCCTTTGTCCAGTTTAGTAGATAACAGTGTGTAAAACAAGGTCAAAAATGAGTAAGTCTGAATTTACGATTATCTTTCACTCGCCTACTTTCACTAAACCTCAAAGGTAGTGTAGAAACAAACTTCAGACACCACAAGTTCTGACTGATTGATTACATTTAGGGGCGAGGGCCAATTCTGTAAATTTGTTTAGTGCCTTAATCATCGCTTCATCCTATACAGTAGTTACTGCATGCAAAAATAAGAAATGACCTCTTGTGCTCAGTCAGTTCGGTTGATTTTGATTTGGAAAGTACCAGTATAAGGTCCATTCACACAGTATAAATGAGATAAGCAGAAGTCATCTTAAGTTCTTCTAAGCAAGTATATTTACCTCCCTCTCCATGGCATGACCAGTTCTGGATTGATCTTTCGGATAAAATATTCTCCCCCAGGCCTGAGGGGGTGGTCAGTGTGCCCTTGTGGCTGGTTTTCTTCAGGCTCTCTCTCCTCAGGCTCCTCTGGGTGGGGTCTAAACATGCCCAGGTAAGGAGGCAGGAAGTTGATGAATACCTAAGAAACATTGGGACATTTTCATAGAGAATATGTCAGGATTAAAGCTTACAAAGATTATAAAGCGTTGTTCTTTACACGCACAAAAAGACAGAATAAAATATTTTATTGATTATCTGAAAGACCTTTTATTTTGGGAAAACAAAAAACAAAAAACGTTTCATTGTTTTACATGAAATTGGCCCATGGCGCAAAAAAGGTTGGGGGCCGCTGATCTACAGGCCGCTGATCTACAATTATTTACATTTCAATGGAGTCCTGTTTACAGTAAGAAATGCTTGCTAATAATGGTGTCTCTCGAGTGATGGTGTAATGTACAGAGCACTGCCCTGCTGACTGACCTTGCGCACCCAGGAAGGCATGTAATGTGTGCTGGGGGTCCTGTGGTGCAGGTTTAATACCACTACACTTAGGATGACTGAGAATGTGACCAGGATCATAGTGAACATCACATAGTTCACAATCATTGGGATCCCCAGAGAGGTCTCAGGCACTTTATCAGCCAGCAGGAGCATGAAGACAGTGAGGGCAATGAGGACAGAGATGGACAGAGTCATTTTCTCTCCTGGGGGGAACAGGAACATGAAATAAGTCAAGTCAAGTAGGTTTTATTGTCATTTCGAACATACACACACAGTACACAGTGAAACAAAACCACGTGCCTCCAAGACCACGATGCAACACACGAGCAGAACACAACAAAACAGCACAAGACCAAACAGGACACAAAAGTGTGCAGGAAACACAAACGCAACAATACAATTAGACAGGATAAGATAGGACAAGACAGAGTGTAAAATGTAAAGTAAAGTATAAAGTTTAAACATTCAGTGCAATCACTGAAGTATTGACTAAAATGTCTAAAAATGCTATGCATGGCTTTATCATTTAGGGTTTTATGAGCATTATGCCAAGTAATGGTTTTCACAGGATAAAAGGATACAAACTAAAGAATGAAAGGATCTCCCAGATACTTAATCTTTGCATTTCCTTAAAACCCAGTCATGCTTTATGTTCAAAAACACAATTTATTAGGAAAGTTCTATCACTACTTCACTTATGTCGTCACTATTATATTATGTGCAGTAATGGACTCAGTATAGAGTACAAGTCCAAACAACTACAATCTCATATCCACCTCTTTTACTGACCACGGTATTTTGAGCATTTAGTACAGATTACTTTTTGAAGAGTTTTATTTTGACATTATATTATATTTTAGATTGTTCTTGTCTTCGTGTCTCTGTGTGTCTATGCAGTTGCATAAGCAATTCCTTCGGAATCAATAAAGTCTTCTGATTCTGATCAGGATATTAACTTCTCAGACCACAGACTGTTCTGTTCAAGTAATGGCCAATCCTGTGATTGCACACACCAGCCTAAGCACTATTAAAGAGCTCATTAGCAGAAATTCTATGCTAAGTCTATTCTAAGTCTATGTTCACATTACAAACCTTATTCTAAATTATTTTTTGCTCAGATCTGATCTTTCTGCCTTAATGGTTCACATTTGTGTGTAAGTTACCTCAAATCATATCCCACTTGCGCATCTTAATTAACAATGCTGTCTGAACTATGCACATTTAGTGTCAAAAACTTAAATGTAAGCTGTTGCTGCCAGTGTTGGATGATTATGGTAACACAAAAATTCTCATTAAGGCACGGTATAGCCACATTTGAAAGTGGCTCAGATCAAAACAGATTTGTATCCCATTCCCTCCTTATAATGTAGCCTAGGAATCAATTCTTGAGGATGCAATGGAAGCCCACCTGCCCCCGGAGGCAGGTAGAAGACGAATATAGCCAGAACGCTAGTGAGGATGCAGGGGACGATGATGTTGATGATGTAGAAGAGTGGCTTTCTCTCGATGATGAGGTAAAAGGTGATGTCCTCATACAGGTCCTCCTGGACATTTTTCCTGCTGGGCTTGTGACAGATCTGCCACTCTCCATTCTCTGAGGTAGGAGGGTTATGGCGTTACTGACTGCGTGAATGCTCAGTGTACAACTGTGAATCATGTAATTTATCTGAAGAATAATTAAACGATTAAAATAATTTAAAGTGCGAAAGTTCATTTAAAGATAAATCATCGCTCAAATATATATGGTTAATTTATAGAAATAGCTATATGGACAAAATTACTGGGACCATTACAACAACGTTGCATTCAAACATAGACTTTAATACAGAGCTGGTGCCACCTGAACTCAATAATTAAGAGGTGTGTCCCAATACTTTTGTCCATATAGTATATGTTATGATAAATTGTTTTTTACCATTTTTACATCCAGTATGCCGTCACATATTGTGCTTTACACATTTGTTCATTTGCGAACAGTATATATCTCACATATAAATGAATTATAACTAATTAAAGAATTAAATAGAAAAAAAAAACAAAAACATAAAAATGTGGCACAGGAGAAGAAGTGATGTCACTACAGGTAAAAAGCAGACTGACCAGTAAAAGCATTTTTATCAATGACTATCTCATGAAGCTCTTTTCCGTCCTCGTCCAGCCCGTACTGCAGGTCCACCTCCGAGGCGTCATACGTGTAAGAACGAAACACCATTGTGCAGTTCTGCCAGTCAAATGGGAAATACGCTACCTAGAGGATTAGATTAGAAATGATCCTGGGCTAGCTCTGATTTTTTATTTTTAACATAGCTAAGCTTTGTATAGTGAGTGTAAAAGTGATCAAAAGATGAATTGAACAATGGAGAAAATCAACGTTTTAGCTAATGATATTAATTTATGACAGATTGCCATTTGGTGCTAACAGTGTTAGGAGTACCTCTATGGAGCAGGAGCTGCGGTATATAGCTGGAGGGAGCCAGGAAACAGTACCATCACTCGTAACCAGCACGTTCACGTACAGAGCAACGTCAAACTGCCCATCGTTGCTGCAAAATGGAAAAAATCTCTTCAGCATTGCCTCTTCTGGTGCACTTTGAGTCGTAAGCACGCTGCCTTTAACCCACATGTGACAAACACCTAAACATTCATTGTTAACACTGTCATTCACAGGAACTCTACAGGGTCTAAATAGCTCAGCTCACTCTACGTCCTTCCTTGCATAGCTTTGGGTGCACTGAAACAAAGACTGAATGTACACAGAGCTTAAATAAGAAGCTCTGACAGGTGGCAGGTCACATTTACAGCAGAGTGAACAATCCATGCCACAGGTTACAACTTCAGCCTGTAGAATTAAATAAGAAAACAGCAGCCGCTCACTTGTTGATAAGGTATATGTCTGGACGCCATACTTTGGTGGGGGGTATACGGATAACATCAATATTGTCGTAGTCTTCTGGTTTCCAGGACAACCTGTAGTCTGACCATGCCTGAAGAGTGTGGAAAAGAGAGAGAGACAGAGAGAGAGAGAGAGAGAGAGGGAGAAAGATAGAGATAGATAGATAGACAGATGGATAGATAGATAGATAGATAGATAGATAGAGAGAGAGAGAGAGAGAGAGAGAGAGAGAGAGATGAAGAGAGAAACTGTGGAGTCTGATAGGATTTCTACTCCTCTTGACATAAGAGTACATTCAAGACATAAATCTTTTCTATAATTTATCACTTATAAATTAGCAATGTGCTTTCATTATTATTTTAGCTGGTTTACTGAACACAACTAAATTCTTGTTCCATCATGCGTGAAACAACTTCAGTAGGCAAGCATTAATCTTGTTCAGTGTTGATGACTTGACTGATGATTTGGTGAGTTATTCTGATTTATAGGGACATTAGCCAATACGAATCAACCAAAGCTAAAAGTTAGCCAGTCTGTTATGTCTGTTTTCTCCACCTTATTCTAAGCCCCTCAGCTTCATGGAGCAAAGCAGTGATTGAGGACTTCTTGGAATGTAAAGGGGTAAGTGAAACAAAAATAATTAGTTGATTAATCAAAAACAATTATCTGCATACTCCATTAAAAATATAACACACAATTTACATTGGTTGTGATAGCGCTGGTTGCATTTAAAGCAATTTTCCAATTTCTCTCAGGTAGAAAAAAGCAGAGCAAATCTGTGAAGAAAGGTAGATGGAGTGTATCTCTCACCATGTTCATGTACACATTGGTTGTCATCCCTCCATTCTTCTCATCCTGCAGGAGTGGAGACACACTGGCATTAGCATGCCACGGCTAAATCCTCCTCTGTGTGTGCTGCAGTTGAACACTCAGTGCTGCAGTTGAACACTCAGTGCTGTCAGATTAAAGCTAATGACCCATTCATGGACTGACGCTTTCTGTAAAGCTGATAGTTTCTGAGTGGGGGTACAGCCAATCATGAACAAGTCTTAGAATGGACAAATGTTTAAAAAAAAATGTAAAAAGAAAAAAGAAACCATATATTTGCAAGGTCAAATATAATTTACCATGTGAGTGTCACTGCCATGCTGAGAATAGTTCACCACCCTGGTGCACCTGTTTGGTAGGCGGTTATGATGAAATAACGTTCACATGCACCTGTATAAGTGCACAAAGTGCACCTGTATGGTAGATGTTTCTGATGGAATAACCCGTGAGAACAAGGTGGGTGTATCTAATAAACTGACCACTCTCTCAGATTCATTTTGGTAATATTCTATGTGGCATTAGAATTTTCAGGCACCTTTATGCTCCCTTGTTGGGCAGTGCTTTCCATGAATGAATGTTAGAATGGACGAAAGTTAAACAAAAAAAATGAAAGCATCGCTGGCTCCCTGAAAGCACTGCCCAACAGGGGAGCATAAAGGCGGCTGAAATTCTAATGCCACATAGAAAATGACCAAGACCAAACTGAGAGAGAGAGAGCACTGAGTGGTTTATTAGATACACCTACCTTGTTCTCACAGGTTAATCCATGAGAAACATCTTCCATGCACTTTGTAGGTTTACAATTAAAATGTATAACCCCCATATAAACTGTTCACCAGTGGAAAGGGACCAGTATAAGACCAAAGGTGGCCAGAATTTATTAGTGTGGTGAACCATTCTCAGCACAGCAGTGACACTCACATAATAATGCAATAGAAGTGTGTGTGGTGCTGGTAGAAGATGCACCACTCAACTAATATCTGGTCAGTGATGGTCTTATAGTGGTCCATTTCCATTGATGGATGGGGTGGAGGGTGGTAAGTAATTATAAACCTACAAAGTGCACTTATATGGTAGGTGTAGGTAGACATACGTATAATTAACTGTAAAGTGGCCGTTTGTCACATGTGAACACACCACAGCATAGCAAAGCAGTGTGAGGTACCTCAGTGGGATTCGAACCAATGACCTTCCTTTTACAGTTGCAACTCCCCAGCCACCAAGCCACCAGCAGCCCCAATATATATAAACTGGGTGCAGAGTGTACAGCCTTTAGAATATAAATGATCCCGTGCACAGTATGAGTGTGTCGGTGTGTATGTGTGTAAATCATACCAGACTTATGAGCTGCACTAGGGTCATTCCAACTCTGACCATCACAGTCTCATTCCACGTCCGAGCAGGACGCACCTTCAGGTTATAATTCTCAAACAGATCCAGCAGAAGCCTCCTCTCAGCCTCAGAGCCATCTACACACACACACACGCACGCACGCACGCACGCACGCACGCACGCACACACACACACACATTATTGCTGTGAGACAAAAAAACATCAGTGAGGACTGACACTTTTGCACAGATCAGCTGTTTTAGTGATGTGAGGCGCTGTAGGAGACATTACTGGGGACAGTCACATCCAATGAAGAGCCTGACAGACAAGTACACTGTAGTTACAAAACAGTACAGAATGAAGGCAAATGTCTGAAAGGGGAAATAAAAGACACTTTTGCTCAGAGAGGCATGGGTTTTTGTGAAATCACAACACATCAGAGTACACCGACTGGTTCACATTCTAGAAACATTCTAGTACAGTGTGAAGGAGGAAACATTCTACAGCAAACAAATTAGAATGTTTCCCCCTTCACACTGTTCTACAATGTCTCTCTTCATATTGTACTAGAATGTTTCCCCCTTCACACTGCACTAGAATGTGTACAATATGAAGAGAGACATTCTAGAACAATGTGAAGGGGGAAACATTCTAGTAGAATATGAAGAGAGAATATAGAACAGTGTGAAGGGGAAACATTCTAGTAAAATATTAAGAGAGACATTCTAGAACAGTGTGAAAGGGGAAACATTCTAGAACAGTTTGATGAGGAAAACATTTCATAACAGTTTGGGGGTATTCTGGAAGAGTGTGAGGAAGGTAAACATTTTAGTGTGAGGGGAGACGTTCTAGTACAGTGTGAAGGGGTAGAACATTCTAGAGTCTCTTAATCGTAACCAGGCATAGTGGTTTTGTTGGAGATTGTTGGGTCAGTGTGCACTGGCCATTCAATTTTTCTTTACAGCTTATTTATGTATATGTTATATCTTTCTCATTCTTATACATATATTTCTCATTCTTGGGGACATACGATTGTATGCAAAGGTTTGGGTGTTCTGGTCATATTACATGGTTTTGATGATTATCATAGTGAAATTTAGAACATATTTGCTACAGACAACACATGTTTACTATGCACTTGCTGAATTTAACATATTGGAAAAATATATGCCCAGTAACTTTTGCACAGGTCACATTTTATGTTTTTCCTACTATATGTCAAGCTCAAGTAGAAACTGTGCACTAAAGAATTAGCAGAAAAAAAAGTACACATTTAAGTGGATTTAAGTATTTTCACCCAGAAAAATCAACAAAACATGTAATGTGACCAGGTTGTTCAAACTGGCATGTAATTGCACTACTTGTCCACTGTCCCTTCCTCATTTTCTCTCTCTGAGATACACACACACACACACACACACACACACACACACACACACACACACACACACACACACACACACACACACACACATCATTCTTTTTTCAGGTTTAGTCATAGAGTAAGGAGTTTTCTCAGAATCTGATGCCACCCTGTATCAGGACTTGAGTCTGTCCACTATAGATCTGTCCAGTGGGTTGGTCTGTTTACTCTCCCTGTACATTCTCTCTGTAGGTCAAATATAATGTGGAATCATCTGCGGTGCTACCCTTGTAAACCCTGTAGTGTTAAATCCTCTGCTGTTTTTGAAGTCTGTTTACAACTGATCACCAGTGGTGACATATTCATACCTCTCGCCAATTAACTGTGATCTCCAGTCCGTGGCTCAGTGAACGTACAATAAACTACAAAGCACAGTGGAACATTTTTGGTGCTATTTTTGTCCATACGGAAGTGATCACTCATACATTCACTGCTAGCAGTGTTGTGCAAAGAAATACAGATGTTATCAGAGATGGGACGAAAGTAGTTCTAGTTGCTCTGTTTACCTGTACTTATGATGCAGACTCTTTTAGACCTTCACATTACTTACCTATAGTACTTATACACATATGTGCATATAGCATAGTATATTTTCATACTGTTTTTTTCTACAGACTTTTATTTAGATGTATTTAGACTTTATATTTTATCTTGTTCTTGTCTCTGTGTATCTTCACAGTCATAACAAACAATTTCCTCTGGGATAAATAAAGTTTTCTGGTTCTGATTCTGATTGAGTTACTAATTCCTTTTATGCATTTAACTTTATTCGTTTCTGGTTCAACACTAGGACTGCTTTGCTGTCGCTCACATCTCTAATTTTGGTACTAGTAAGTTCCACGGCAGTTCTATAGGGAACTTTGTACTTCAAATTCATTTTGACTTGATACCATTTTATTTCGAAGTTGCTGTTCTCTTACTTTCATTGCTACTCAAGTTTTTGTCTTTATTTCAATGAAGCAACAACACTTTTATCTGAATATGATTTTGTATGAGACAACAATCTAGAATACATTCATTAAAACACTGGACCAGTTGCCCAGATCCAGATTAAGCCTAACCTAGACCAGAAAGAATTTCCAAAATTGAATAATCACTGCCACTGCAATTGAGTCCTAGAGAAGGCTAAATTCATGCCTGGGAAACTGAGGCATAAAGTCACACAGACATCAGCCTTACCTGTCAGAGCCAACAGGCTACAGGAGCCCAGAAGCCAAAGCAGAAGCTTCATCATCAGCTCTGTTCTATTAGTCAGTTTTATTCCACACATTGGTCCCTTTAGCAGACACATTCACACTCTCACACACTCTCTTTCTCTCACACTCTCTCACACACACATACAAGCCAGTCCAAAGCCAATAGTTTCTCCTTGTTCTCCTCCTTCAAAGTTAATGTATTAGATTGCAGCTGGACCAACATCAGAGAACGACCACAAAGGTATATCCAATAGCCTATATTAGTCTGTCTCCATCTTCACTCCATCATTTCTTTCTTCTCCAAGCTGTGTATCTGTGTGTGGGACAGCCTGTGGAGTAGCCCTTCTGAACCGGCTGACAGTAGGGCTGGGAATTATGGGAATGGTTACACACTCTGGGGCAGCACTGGCACACACCTGTTGATGAACGTGCGAGGGTGTGTGTGTGAGAGTGTGTCGTGTAATCTCGTGTTGTAGAATGACAGGGGGAATAGATGACAATGGGGATATTTTAGTTATGAGAACAAAGCAAAAAGGAGAGCATGAGCATTCCCTCAGGACAGACATGCACGCACGCACGCACACACGTACACACACACACTCACACACACACACAGTCCTACCCAATACCGTCCCCCTACTTACACACACTCTCCTACCCAACAGAACCCCCCCCCCCATACACACGCACACACACACACAAACACACAGTCCTACCAACACCATCCCCCTATTTTCACACACACGCTCCTACCCAACACAACTCCCCTCATACAAACACACACAAACACACACACACACACACACACAAACACACACACACACACACAAACACACAAGCACACACAAGA
>JBBJLS010059738.1:0-2500 GCA_037577275.1 Bryconaethiops microstoma
AGAGAGAGAGAGAGAGAGAGAGAGAGAGAGAGAGAGAGAGAGAGAGAGAGAGAGAGAGAGAGAGAGAGAGAGACTAATGTGAAATACTAAAATATTCTAATTTGATTCTAATTTCTCTTTAGCTGCTTTTCTAACTATTGACCCAGCGAAGCTCAGCCCTTTTCCAGCGGCCTCTTTTGGGGCTTTACTGTACTCATTATGGGTTCCATTAATTACACATATAACCTTTTTGTGTTTACCTGCTCCGTTTCAACTTAGTAAGGTCTTGTTAATGAAATAATGAAATGTGTTAGAGCTAAGAAAACTCCCAAACGTGCAAAGCAGAGCTGCTCCAGGATTAAGGTCAGGGCAACCACTGCTAGAATAAATAAAACCTAACTAGATTTGGGCTTAGCCACTGATGGATAACCTTTGAGTAGCTATAAAAAAGGCACACTACTATGACTCATTCAATTGTAATAATTAAAGCAATTCATGTTGACTGGCACTCAAAGCTTATTGTTTGCTATTTTAATAACGCAGGGCTCAGGCCAGACACCTTGCTAACTAACTGGCCTTAATATGTTTTACTTAATATGCTATACCCTTTTTCTGGGAGAAACAGTGCTACTGATTAAATATCCAGGCAAAAATGCTCAGTGCTAAAGTTATGTAAAGAAGTTCAAAGGCGTTTGAACAAGGCAAATTATTTTTGCACACAATGTTAATGGGCTGTAAGCATGAGGTCTTGTTTAGCTGTAGAGCACATTATGAAATCTGCCCCAGATAGTTTGTCTTTCATGTTTAATGTGCTCCAGAACTGCATGATAATACTGATCTTAGGGAAAGTTGAGACATGAGGAAATGGGATTCAAAGTAATATCAGGGAAAAGCTTGAAATGAAAATCAATCGGTCTGCTTCTGGCTAGCACTACACTAAAGAACTTGCTAATGTGTCTGACTACAGCAATCATTTCCCCTTCATACACACATACAAAAATCAGCCATAACATTAAAACCACCTGCATAATATTACATCAGAGCTCTTGTGCCACCAAAAGAGCTCTGATCCATCAAGACATGGACTTCACCAAACCTCTGAAGATGTGATGGGGTATCTGGCACCAAGATGTTTACAGCAGAACCTTTAAGTCCTTTAAATAAATTTGGGGCCTGCATTTATAAGATTACTTTGTCCAGCCCATCCCACAGATGCTTGATCACAGAATTTAGAAGTCATGTTGACACCTTGCAGTCTTTGCTCCTAAAATCATTCTTGAACAATTTATAGAATGTGGAGAGATGCATTATCTAGCTGAATAAGGCTACTGTCCTCCACCACTACTGTCTACCACCACTACTGTTCACCACCAAAAGTACCTACAATGGACACATGAGCATGAGAACTGTACCATTGAGCAATTTAGGAAGATGACCTGGTCGTATGAATTACATTTCTGGGTATGTATGAGTTTCTGACCTGGGGAAGAAAACAGGTTGCACTATGGAAAGATGGAAAGACAACAGAGGCAGCGTAATACTCTGATCAATGTTCCACTGGGAAGCCTTTGGTTCTCTGTTACCTACCACCTCCTTAAATAGTATTGCAGATCAAGCACATTATTAAAACAGCTGCACAAGAGGCTGGTGTCACCATGCCCATTATCAAGCAGTGGCCTGTGGAATGAAAGAACTGTGTTCTCTGGAGTGATGGAGCTCCAATCAGTACTTCTGGAATTAGTTGGAGTGATGATTTTGACCCACAACTTCACTAAACATTAGTACTTGACACCCCTAAAGCTCTCCTGGCTGATTGCAGGATTGAAAAAACAAACAAACATGTAAACATCTTTACTTCGTATGTGGGATGAAAAGTCAAGAAACTAGATCAACTGTTGCCAGATCACAGTGTTATTTGAGAGCCTTTGAAGAAGTTAAGCTAAGTTTGTTGTTTTAATAATAAACTTATTTTACATTTTTAGCATTTACTATTGATCTATTCATGGATGCACAAAGATTTGCCTAAAAAATTAAGAGGAAGAGGCCCAGAGCCCATGCTTGAACTTAGAAAATTCACCCATTTTTGAGGCCTGAGAGTCAGCAAGTATGGCATACATACGCACACACACATTCCTCATAGGACTCACACATTTGGACCTCTTTGCTGGGATCTGTATCACACTGAGAAACAGAAAGGAGTTACTGGTGCCTCGGGCAAAGAGCCCATCTGGGTTTGATTGGCTGGACTGACGTCAGTAAAAGAACCTATAGTTCTTTTGTAGCGCCTGCAGGCTTCTCCTTTAATAGCCATGCCATTTCTCCAGCTGAGCTGCTCCTTCTTTTCTCCTTCTATTCTGATATGCCCCATACCTTCCCACTGCTTGGATCAATCACTGCCACATTATATCTCTCAGAGGTTTTACACTTATATTACACATATTAGAGCTTCATAGGTTGATCAAGCTAAGCTATTGATGTTTCTGCATTTGCGAGGCTTCTCTAAAGACTGTGGACTATCAGG
>JBBJLS010059738.1:7500-12976 GCA_037577275.1 Bryconaethiops microstoma
AATCTATTATCCAGAATCTACTAAGTGTGCTTTGAGTTAATGGGTCTTCTTTTTTATATAAGTACTGATAAATCAGTAGAGATTAGGCTACAAAATGTCAGACTATTGCTTAAAGTCATTAAATTGGCTTGGGTTTTAATGGCTTAACACCTCTAGATATCCAACAGTTGTAGGACCTGCATCTTATCATTCTGTGCAATACAACCAATGCAACACACCAGAGCTATTATTAGTGAAGTGAAAGTGAAGTGCAAGTGACCATTCTGTCATACGTGAACACACCACAGCACACAGTGGGAACGGAATGAAATTCTTCCTCTGCATTTAACCCATTCACCAAGTGAAGCAGTGGGCAGCCAGGAACACAGCGGCCGGGGAGCAGAGTGTGGGAATGGTACCTTGCTCAAGGGAACCTCAGAGAGTAAAAGCAGTCTGGTCCTGTTACAGGTCAATGTTAAAACTGCTAAATTTTGAAAAGATCTTAAAATTCATGATCACAAATGCAGTTTTATGATCTTGTTTTCGGAAGAAGTTAGTTAGGATTCTCTATTAAGACTGTGAGTAGAGGTTGGGCTGAACAAGGTAAACCAAAATGGAATAGAGAGATATTTTCATAATCCCTGTCAGTATGTGGCAGAGGTTTTAAGGACGCTCATGCTCAGAGCAGACAGTTTGGGTAAATTTGGAGCAGTCCACGTCTGCAGGTTTTGGCAGCGTGTGCGGACATCTGAGGTGAACGCAGCAGCAGGTTAATCGCAGAGCTGACCAGGGAGCAGATGCCAGAGGGGATTCTGGGAACTCCATTGCCACAGCGACGGGCAACCGGCCACGGAAAGTGTGTCAGGGCTTCCTTTCTGCATACACACAGGTAATCTAACACAGACTCTAATCTGTATATGTGTGTGTGTGTGTGTGTGTGTACGTTTGTGTGTGGGATAGAGATCACAGTGTCCACTGCATAAATCCCTCTTTTCACTACCTTTATTCAATTCTGCATTCTTTTGGTTTCTAGGTTTCTAGATGTGTTTACAGTGATGGAGAGTTCTGCGTCACACAGGTTATCAGTGTCACACACAAACACACACGTGGGCTTTTCGGGCAGTCTTTGGTCTCCGCATAGAGGACACAGATGGTTCAGCCAGTCTTTGGCCTCCAGTCTCTCTGTTCAACATCAGCAGTCGTGACCTCCGCTCTGACCGGATTTAGACATGGACAGAAGCTTAGAACACAACCTAAATGGGCCATACACTAACCTACCATGCTCTCTCATTTGCTACTGTGTGTGTGTGTGTGTGTGTGTGTGTGTGTGTGTGTGTGTGTGTATGTGTGCTTGTCTGTATAATACAAAAAATAAGTTTGATATTTTCCTGAGAATTTTTAAATGATATTACTTCAACTTAAGTATATTTTTGAGAAAAGCATACATTTTTTTTTAGCCAAGTTACATTTCATGTAGTTAGTTTTTGTGCTCTTAGCACAAAATGTTAGTGACAACATCTGTTCAACTTTATGATTGGGAACATGATTTTGTAGATGAAAAATAGAGCAAAGTCAAACAGCCTGCTTCTGTATGTGTTAAAATGTTTTGCCGCAGTTCTAATAGTTAATCAGTGTTTAAACATTTTTCTTAGGCTCATTTATTCTTCTCAAAATGTTTTTGGAAAGGCACTTTTACTTGTTATTTCACAGTAACAGTACCTGCCTGAAGATATTATGCAAATATTTTTCATCCAAAAAATCTTCTAAACCTCAGAAGTCAATTATCACCAACAATAAGAAAAGCAATCAATGTAATATAAATTATTTCTCTCTCATATCTCATTGAAACAAGTCGAGACATTTAGCTGAAACTCGCAGTATGATATTTGTGCTTGTAAGGTAAAAAAGGGAAGACATTTTTTTAATTGGATCAACATTTATTGTAATGCATAAGGTCTTGTTTTGGAAAAAGAAAATATTAAAATCCCATTTAATTGCATTTTTGGCATTTCTTAATATAGCACAGAATGTATTGTTAATACCAAATGTAAATCTGTTGACATAGAATGTAAAAAGAACGTAACAAATGTCATTGTTTAACATGTGATGAATAATTAAACATGTAATCTTATTTAATATATAAAATATTCATAGGTTTTATCTTAAATTCACTTTCAAAGTATGTGATCAGGCTACCTTAAAATTTTGAGCCAACATGAACATCTGTATTGAAGGTTATTTATGTTTTATTTTTATTTATTTATTTGCACCTAAATAGTTTTGTTAAGGATCAGGAAAAAAAAGAAGAAAAAGATTCCTTCTGGAATGATGGGGAAGGACCAGGGACTTGGACAGACATGGAGTAGATGGTCTATTAATACCCTCAGATTGACTTGGAACACTGGGTTCTGCAACCAGTCCTGCCCGGCCTTTTCCTGCCCTGTCTTGTTTTCCTCTGCCCTGCTCTGTTATGGTCTATGTGTGTATGTGTGTGTGTGTATGTGTGTGTGTGTGTGTGTGCATGTGTGTGTGTGATGACAGTCTGCTCCCCTGGGGCCTGTCACTCCTGTCATCAGGGACCGTGCCGGAAACGCCCAGGCTTAAGGCCTGCAATGGAGTCTTTCACTGAAAACAGAGCAGGACTGTTGATCTGGAGGATGGTCAACACAGAGTTTTTCACATTTACATGCAGTTATTTGGCAGACGATCCAGAGTGATTTATAAAACACACACACACACACACACACACACACACACACACATTTTTTCAAGGTTTTGCATTAACCTCATTGCATAAATTTGACAGTTTAATGAGGCTTTTTTTTTTACTATGTTGTGTTTCATAACGTTATTAAGCCCAATCATGCCCAGTTCTGCACACCAGTTCAGGAAATAGAAAGAAAAACAAATGATGTTTCTTCTAAGCAGGTTATAGGCAAAAATGAGTGAGTTGACCTATTTTATTTAATTTTAAACATTACGTGTATTTTATTGTGGTTAACTGGTTTATAACCTTGTTATTTATTTCTGTATTTATTTTCCTTCAGCCGGGGATTAGAAAAAATGTTTTTTTTTTACTTGTTTTAAACAGAAGCGGTATGTTTTCAACACTGCTAGGGCATTTAACACTATTTTTCCTGTGTTGTCATATTAAACTTAATCCAAGGTACTCGTGAGATTTTAATTTAGGGATTTTGAAAGAAAAAAATTTAAGGGGAAATCCAGAAAATACCAGGTCCAACCAATTAGGTCTACCTGATCAGTATCTTCTACATTGAAGAGAAACTTCCAGGTGTACTACTTCAGTCTACTCTGAAGGACAAAGAAAAGCAAACAACACACCATGATGGAGAATGGATTCTATATTCAAGTTCAGGCTGGGTATAAGTAGGGAGAGAGAGAATTGCAAGACACGTGTAAATAATCAGGTAAGCAGGAGCAACAAAAACAAGAGGGAAAATGGGAAGGGAGGAGTGCCAGACTCAGTCACTCCAAAAAGCTTGGCATAATCAAGGATGGAGATGTTAGTTTTAGTGTCTACATTAAAGCTGTAACAAAGTAAGTGTTTTGGCACCTTGAAAACATTGCTGATGTTAGAGATGTTGTGACTCATAGGAGACTTATAGGAACGTATCCACGCCTTTATTACATTGGATGACTATTGCAACGCTCTCCTCACTGGGATTCCCAAAAAGTCCATTAAGCAGCACCTACTCATTCTAAATGCTGCTGTCAGAGTTCTAACAGAAACCAAGAAAATAGATCACATCCCTCCAGTTCTCTGGTCGTTGCACTGATCTCAGTTCAGTACAGAATTGGTTTCAAAGCTTTACTCACTGCGCAGAAGTCACTCAATGGTTTGGGCCCTAAATATATTTATATATTTGTTTTATGTATATATTCCTGGTGAGTCTTCTAGATCTACAGGAGCTGGCCAGCTGGTGGTGAAAAGAGCTGAAACTACACATGGTAAAATGTTGTTTAGTTACTATGCAGCTTGCTGTTGGAACAAACTGCCCATCAGTATCAGATCTGCAACAACTGTAGTTTTAAAAAGCTGCTAAAAGCTATGTACTTTTCTCCATTGCACTTTTAATCTTCTTTTTCTATGTGTTATATAAATAAAATTGACTTGACTTGGCGTGGCTGTGACAGAGGGAATTATAATTAAATTATTAATACTGTGCAACTGTCAGTCAATACCAATAGCATGACATCAGTGGGTTTTTGGATTTATACAGTAAAACATTTAATCAGTTAATGGTATTAACTAAATAACTGCTTTAAATAAAGTGCTCATGCTGGAAGTTAAAGGTGATTTTGATTTTGTTTCTGTTATAGGAAAAATATCGTTTTTGATCACTCCTTGTTAAGCATTTCAGATTCTGGGATATTTATGCTTTGGAGACCACAGACTATGACGCCTCATCTCAAGGACTAAAAACTGATGTTATCTAGTAGTTTCTGTCCATTGAATTCTTGTCTTGTGACAGATCTATGATTCTGAGCCCATTAAAGCTAAGCACTCGGTGTGGAGGAGCAAACGTTCAATATGAAGAGCACTTGAGTGTGGAGTTGGTCTTATTCAGAAATCCATCTTCGTGCTCAGAAATAACGCTCAGAAATAGCGCTTTGTGAACACAAGACAAGAGCAGGAGTGGGATAACAAAGCGTGTCCCCCCACCTGAAAGTGACATCTGTTTGTGGTGCTGGCATGTCATGCTCGATGAGTCAGACATGTTCACTTTAGTGGCGGCTCTCTGAATGACTCATTCCCATTAGTCACTGGCACAGCCATTTCACGCTCGCTCCCTCTATTCATTCCCATCTCCTTCACCAAACATAAGTCAGTCAGGTCAGCAACGGAGCTAGCAGTGATTAGCATTAGCGCATGAGAGGGCTGATCCAGAGACAGCTGTTTAAGGGCCCCACTCTAGTATAGGAAATGACAGCTTGAGTTGAGGTCACTGTACAAAAACATAGATTAGGGAAGGAAATATCAGATTTGATTATGATTCCTTAGGAAACTATTCGTTAGATTAAAAAAAAACTAAACCTAAAATTTCTCCGCAATTGTAATAGAATACATTTAATTTTTGCTTTTGAAAAAAACCTTATGATTGAAAAATCCTCCGCACGAGAGTCTAAACGTGGAAGAAAATGAGTGCATATGTTATTTGAATATTATTCAAATTGATTATAATGTGCCCTGTGATGGACTGCTAAACTGTCCAGGGTTTCCAGATGAACGGACAATGTTTCATCAACCATTATTACATGCCTAAGGTGGTCGCATAGGCATGCAAAGGCCAATGATTGATTTTAATATTTCCTTTATGTTAATTTATGCTGAATGAGTCAACACAGAGAGAACCTTGGAGACCAGCACCGTGCACTTTGGCATGCTATCAGTGTGCGGAATGAAGGTCCTGACAAGTGCCTCTCCAAGGAACAGAACAGTGTGTCCCTCCCCCCCCCCCACTCCAGAGAGAAAAAA
>JBBJLS010059769.1:0-12975 GCA_037577275.1 Bryconaethiops microstoma
TATATTAATTTCTTTAAAATATACACTGGGAAAACGCGCTGTGATCACTGTCTTTTTTTCTGGTGTGGTGTTATGCAGTATGGTCCACAGGTTGAGAAAGTGCCGAGAAAAAGTATTCCTTCATACATTTCGGTGTCCACCGATGTCCAGACTGATCATCTTCTTGGTTTGTCACATCTGAAACGAAGCAACACAGAAACAAGGCACTGGTCAGCGACTACTGAAAGGAGGAGCCGATCACAGCTGTCTGATTCTGGTGAGGCCACACCCACACTGACGTGTTTAATACATGTCCTATGAGCCAGGTGTGACAAATTCTTAGCTGACGTAACCTGATTAGGCACCGCGTGAACTTTATGCCAAATCGGGACACATTTGGATCAAGCTAATCTTAAACAGACCTGCTTATGTGGTTTCTGAAACTGTACGCCATCCCTGAAAATGAATACAGGCGATCTTAAAAATAAAAGGAGCTATTCGGAGGCCTACAACCTGTCTGCATATCTTTTTCCGCCCCCGTTTCTATCATATTTACCGCAAATAGCCATTCATAGCCAACACAAAAGATGAGATCTTTAAGTATAAACACAAAATAGGAATTGGCTACATTAAGGGTAAAGGGGGAAACTGTGTAAATGGTTGCTAAACTGCTCCTTTAAAGGTCACAAAGTTAATATACAGTGTGGTGGGGCCTGCCCTGAATCAGTCTCAGGAATAAAAACAGCGTTCTCAATTATTTATAAACCCTAAAAAGACAGCTAGATGAGACTGCAATGGCACCGTTAGGGTAAATCACAACGATGAGAAGCAAACGGCATGGACACAGTTTTTTTTTTTTCTTCTTCGATTTGTTAGCCCTTTGATTTTCCAACAGCTACACAGATAGGTTTGGATTTAAAGCACAATCTGGTATTAGTCCTTTGACAAGTGAGCGGTTACACGCTGCAGCCTACTGATTATAGCAACATAATATAGCATCATCAGTAATTAAATCATAATACTCTCTCCCATAGTGTTTCTATGGGTGTAGCAGTAGAGTGTATTAGATAAGCCTCAATTACTCAGAGATGTTTATGAGTGATGGCCTTCCATCACACAGTAACATCTCAAAGTCCTACAGTCACACACACGTATGCATATATTCACAAAATCACAGCCTGTTCCACTCTCTCGCTCAGACACTCACACTCTGAAGCACACACAAACACACACACACACACACGCACAGAACAACACACACGTACAAACACACAAACACCTGTATTGCTTGTTGTCAGAATATGATGTCATGACATTCCTACAATACTTTCAGCCTCTTAAACCTACTAAAGATGAACAGTCCTGTGTTATTAAAGGGCCCATACCATGGAAAGGTGATTTTCCCTCACTTTTTTATATTTGCTGTATTTGTGATGTAAAAAAAATCCATCCATCCATCCATCATCCATCCATCTATCCATTATCAATCCATCCATCTGCTTTTTGACCATATAGCCTCACCCATTTTCATTAGAGTTATAAAGAGTGTTTCAGTCTGGACTACTTTTTGAAGTAGGCCCAATACAGGGCAGCCAGTCAGAACATTTAGAGCCTTAAAGACACAGTAACAAAAAAGTTTGTTGGACTTAAAGTGAAACTGGTTTTAAAGTGAAACTGTAAAAATGCATTATTTATTATAATCAGTTGTAATTACAAATTATGACTTTCCAGTATGCAAAATCACAAATATTATCTTACACTTTGGGGAGGAAAAATAAATATGAAAATATTGGATATGGGCCCTTTAAGCTTTAAATTCCCCATTCTATCACTGTGCTGAATTAAATTCTGACATCAAGCAATGATGTCGAATCGTAATCCGGAAATGCACGAGGCAGAGGCGAATCATTTCACACCCACATGCGCACCGTTCAAGGAAAGGAGGACGAAAAAAAATTGAACACGGCACGAATTCCTACAAGCACGTGATAAGCATGCATTTCTCGGCAGGAGAGAAAATAAAAGCCAGAAAGACACACACAGAAGCTTGGATAGGGTGAGATAAGACAGATGGCAGCTCGAGAGGAAAATAAAAACAACACTGTGTTTATCATAAACATTCATAAACAAACCTGCAAGTTCTTTCGTTTAACTCAAGTTGCCTGGACTTGCATTGTAACTGTGTGAATTTGCAGGAACATTTGCAGGTGAGAGGATCCTGCACAAACAAGCGCTTCCTTCTCTCTGAGCAAGGCTCGCAGCGGCTGCAAGAGAAGCAAAAAGGAAGAGAGAGGGACAGAGAGACATAGAGAGAGAGAGAGAGAGAGAGAGAGAGAGAGAGAGAGAGTGGTGTCTAAGCTATAGGTCTTAAGCGTTGTAGACAGCAAGAGAGAGGTGGTCTCATGCACCATCGCACACACCCAGCCAGTGTCTTTTCTCAGCTCTCACACACACTTACACACACATACAGAGAGTAGGGGTGGGTGAGGTGACAAGAGGTCATCGTTATTGGAAATTACATCACAATACACAAGTACCTTCAGTATTTCTAATAAAATAAATAAACTGATTGACGAGTAGCTGATTGGATGGTTACTTTTCACCAACTGGTTGATATTTCCTTTTGTTCTTTATAGCTTTAAATGAAAATAAATATCACTGAATTTTAGGGCTGTGGCTATGGATTATGTTAGTAACTGAGTAATCAAGTAATTTGACGATTATTTTGATGATCAATCAAGCAATATACACAATTCACAATGTTTCCTTTTACCTCATGACATTTCTACAAAGGAGCATGCATTCGTGAGATCCTGCTGGTGTGGCTTTCCTCTCTTTCAGTGAGTCCTAACACCGCCCCCTTGTGGAGTATCTGCTAAATATGACCATGCTTACGAAGCACACTGTCAATTTGAATATTTTTTCACAAATTGTTTAATTGATTTGAAACAAATAATAATGATAGCCGCATCCTGTCCATTCAAAATTATTTACGTAACATAGAAAAAAGAAAAATCATGATACATGTGTATTGTGAAAATATCTTAAAATATTGCAATTTTACATTTTGGTCCATTCGCCCACTCCTACTCATACTGTCCTTTTCTCTCATAGACATGCCCATTGCCATACCATTCATTCATTCATCCTCCTCATCATCATCATCGTTGCTCACTGGATATCAAAGTGCAGTCTTTTAGTCCAGTAATGAAATGGAGGTGAGCAACGATGATGCGTGATGAAAAAGCACCAGTGAATGCATACACTTTTACACACACACACACACACACACACACACACACACACACACACAAACACATGGAGTGTGTCCGAAATCGCGCACTTACGTGTGTGCACTGCAATGTAGTGCGTAGTGCACACTGAGCACTTCCTTCTGTAGTGCACACTGCCGTGGGTAAGTGCTGTCCTAAATGGCACACTAACGTTTTGCACTTAGCGGAAGTGACGGACTAACATTTGTTCACGATTCGACAACAACGAGTAAGTAAACATATACAAACCACAACACAGAACATTCATAACCTCTCTACGACCGCCTAACCGGCTGAAAAAACTGCTAACATTTACGCATGCTAACTCTTGCGATATAATAGCAAACTCAAACAAATTATCCACAGCTGTCGTCAGAGAGTGACAGGCTACACACCGCAGTATACATAAGTAAAACAATTTTATTAACGCTACATGTATATGAAGCAGTTGCCTCCCCATGGGCTTGCGTTTCATTGTTGGCTGGCATTATTCAACTCCGAAAACTTGTCCAAAGTCCCTCCCCTTCCACTACGTAGTCAAAATGGCGTCCGTTTAGTGTGCGTAGTGTCCATCGTTCTGCACTGCGTTTTCTGGCTGTTTTCAGTGCACCATCCGGGTACTTTCGGTGCACTGAATTTTAGCTTAGTGTGAATGCACTACACCCTAAAATCGCGCACTAAAAGTGTGCAAGTGTGCAATTTCGGACACACCGATATACCTCACTAATATGCAGTATAGTGCAGTACTTATAGTCATAAGTAGCTTCAGTCAACACAAGAGACTACAGAGATCTTTTCTGGCACACACTTTTACACATACAAACACATACACATAATGTTTCAAACCAGACCTCACTTGGTAAACAAGCCCATGAACTGGAACACCTTGGATCGGTTTAAAATCAGGGCAGGACACCATATACACTACTATCATGAGCGCTTACACGATTTCACATTTACACCTCATGGTGTCAATAGATGCAACAGATATCTTTATTTATAGCATATATACCACATAAACACAAACATCAAATGCAGAGGGGTCCAGAGGCCCCTTTCAGAGACACAAACAAACCTCCTTTCTGTCCAGCCTGAAAAGGGGCTACACCAATTTAAAAGAGTAATCAACTGAATTGAGGCTCTTTTCCTTTTTCCAGCCACGATCATTCGTTTCAGTTTTAACATGCCTTTGGAAAGCAGTGGGCTATTCAGCTAGCCATGCAAACTTTCAAAACAATTTCTGGGACATGACATGAATGAATGGTCCTTAAAATGGTGTGAGATCCCTCCCGAGTGGGGAATGGCGAGATCAGTTGGACAAAGACATGTTAAAACCTGTATAACAATCTGTATAACTGTATAACAAGCAAGAACTGAAACAATGGAACTCATATCGCCCCCTACGCTTCCTGCTGTGTATTGCAATCTGTCAGAACAAACCCATCGATTACATGAACATTATAGAGGACTTTCATTGTCAAATGTCAATTATGAGCTGCAAAACTGTGATTCCCAGTAAATTAAAGGACCTAGTGCATGCTCTTAGCATAAGAATCGTCAGCCCACATTCAAACACGCAGGGGCCTCATCAGCGACCCTGTTGCAGATATTGATCACAGAGAAAAGCAGCACAGATCAGCAAACAGTAGGGAAAGCCCCAGGGGTCGGAAAAGCCACAGCAGCAGCCGTGCAAGGTAAGAGACCCGAGTTTACCTCTCCTGCTCCCCCTGAGCCACTGCCCTGCGCTGGCCTCATGCTAACACGCAGCAGAGAGAGGAAAGCACTCTGTGTCAGGAGGACCACACGCACTCCGCTAACATAAAACCCGCAAGCAAGAGGCAAACAGGGCCGGGCTGCAGAGGAGCGAGGCCGCTCCTATAGGCCTGGGGCCTGGGGCCTCCGAGTCTCTGTCTCTTTCCCTTTTTTTGTCCTTTGCCCTCTCTGGGTTTTCTGCAAAACATGAATAATGCAGAAAAGGACATCTAAGTGAGGACAGCGACACACATGCACAGGCTTTCAATGACAACAAAAGGAGTTAAAGGTCCATTTGTGAACCCTGCTTGAAATAAGCATTCAGCTATGCCATACTCAGTGGGCTTAAAGAGGAAAAAAAATCTCATTTTCACATCCCCCTGCTCCCAACACACAACCCCCCACCCTACCCCAAGTGTAGTCAATCAGCAAAGACTTGAGCGTCCTTTGTTATTTTTATGCCATGTCTACATGTCTAGCTGATCCCACATCAGTTGGCACCGTCTAATTCATCACACACTTACTGTAAATATTCTTGCTTATGTGGTTTCTCACACTGGATGACATACTGAAGATCAGTATAGCATAATAAGGTCATAGAGTTGGGACAATGTTTATTTCGATATTCCGTTTTAGCATCAATAGCCATGTGGCACCAATGCAAAACTATCACTCTAAAACAAAAGAGAGATCAATCTCCCTGGGCCCTGCTTGAAATAAGCTTTGGACTCTATTCAGTCTTGCCTCCGAGTGCGTGCGTGTGTGGGGGCGTGTGTGTTTGATTGGCTTAAATGAAAGAATCGAAGCATGGGGATGTGAACTTGAGCTCGTGAATCGGAGGCTGAATGGTGGGGGATGGGGTGTGTACGTGCACAGGAGCTGCAGGGGGAGGAGCCTTGGGAGGATCCTGTATTTGGCTCTATAAGCAGAGGATTTGATTTAGCCTCCCAGCTAACCTGATCCATCTCTGAACATGCATCGTACACACACACACACACACACACACACACACACACACACACACTCTCTCTCTCTCTCACACAGAGGCCACTCATCAAACAAGGTGCCTTCTCTGACCCACGGATGATCGCGTGTACACACAAACAAACACACACTCTGTCCTAACAGTGTCAAAAAAGCAAGGGTGCAGAAGCACACTGACTGTCCTGAGATCAGCCTCGGTTTCCAACACTAAAAATAAAATTGGGTTAACAGCACAGCATGGCACCTGTGGCTATGATTAGAATAGGGAAGTAGCCGAGGGTCAGTATGAGACAGCTGCTTGAGTGTGTGTGAGGTCCTTTCCTCACACACACACACACACACACACCCTAACACGTCAAAAGGATCACCTCTACCGCGATGGAAGAAAATGCAGTGACGAAACATACAGAAGGGGCTAAGACCCTACAGTTTGTTCGTATTGGCCTGGCCTGACACTTGGGCTGACCTCGCGGTATGAGGACAGTCAGTCTGCTGATCAGTCCACTCTTTGGAATCGTGTCAGGATGTCTAAAATATCTGTTTGCTCCGGCAGCCGATTCAACAACCTGAACATGATATAACGCTGGAACCTTCCAGCTGATCTCCCTCAAAAACAACCTGACGTGAACGGTGAAGCCCCTTCAGCACCAACATTAGTACGAGCGTTAGTGCTGGTCACCCAGTGGGTCACTAATAGCAGTGTGTCCAGCCAACTGCTTCTCATTGTCAGATTATTTGTCAATCCTAACCGGTCATCCAGATTCAAGTCATTCTGGTCTTCAACAAAGATGCCATGGGCCTAGTTTCAGTATTGCTAATACTCAACAGACACACATACAATCTCACACACACATAGAAACACACACACACACAGTGGCCAAACTTGACTTACTTTTCTTTCTTTTCTTTGACTTCTTGTTTTGGTCTGAAAGGAGAAATAATAATAATAATAATACATATAATATCATTTATTTTGTTTAAGCAAATTGTGCCATTTCTTTGAGTCCTTCAAAGCTCCTTACCTGCATCGACAATCCGTGTGTTCTGTGAAAGTCAACAGATAGTTATGCTGCGTTTTGCTGAGCTTCAATCTTAATACCTACGGAGAGACATGACATTTGATAAGAAATTCATGATGAGAAGATTTGTGTGTGTGTGTGTGTGTGTGTGTGTTTTTCCACAGCACCTATTAGCTTCTCTAGCCACCCTTTGACCTCACTTGGAGCTCTGCTGAATGATTCATCAATCTCAGATCAACAGCTCTGAGCAACAGGAGGCCGTGTGGCGTTATTATTCGCCGTGCCTGGCCTCGGAGACTTTGAGCACACAAACACGGGCATAAACGGAGTGAGAGGGGGGTAAACAACATAGCTAACACGCCAATGGACCTTTCCCATGCTGAAGAAGGTCAACAGACATAAGGCTATGGGCAGTTCAACATGCAGACCATTGGTAACAGTGTGGATTATGTTTGGTTTTCGCTCCAAATGATCCGTTTAAGGTGTAGTTATTATTATACTTCATAATATATAATGGAATATAAATAACATAACATACAATGAATATGCGCATTTGAAAACTAAATTAGGTTTCCCACATACCTGCTTTGCCTATACATCACAACTGCAGTTTTGACCTCTAAGCTTTTTCTGCACTTTTTAGGCTTATCATCCATTAGTTAAATGAATTATAGAAACAGTTTAACATGTAAACTGGGCATATATGTAGAAAGTAAAGAACTGAAGTGTGTATCCAATGCTTGGCACCCACGATAACCATAAAACCATCTAAAAACATCCTGAAGAAGTAGGACTTAGACTAATAATCTTTCCTACAATTAATTAATCTATCAGTGTCAGGCATTTCTCAGTTTTTACAGGATTTATTTAGACTTTTATATTTTATATTGTTCTTGTCTCTGTGCAGCCATAACATAAGCTAATTCCTCCGAGATCAATAAAGTTATCTGATTCTGATTATAGAGCCACTACATCCAAGCCTGTGAATGATCCACGACTTTGGCCTTGTTGACTAATCACTGCTCTGCTCACCTCCATGGTGACGTTTCGTGTCGCCACAGGAACACACTCGAGCGCTTCATCTCCGCAGCAGCCCGCACAGCGGTTGAGAACGACGCAGGACGGGATGTAGGTGATGTCCACGTCTTCTGGACGCTCCTGTATGATGTCCACGAGAACCTCTCGTGGCTTACACTCGCTATTTTTGAAGACATCAAGGAAGGGAATAACTGTAGTGAGAAGATAAAAACAAGCAACAAAAAACCAAGATATGAGAACGTGCACAGCGTAAAAGTGTAAATCTCTCACTGACCATTTTTAAATCGCAGTTTTATTTATAATTCGGTTACGTTGATATCATTCACAGTAGTGGAGTATAGACAATACAAGCTTGAAAACTGATAACTATTTGCATATTGTACTGAAAAGTACTGTTCATAGATTATAATCAGTTACTAGATCTTAATATTCCAGGGTCTATGCAGATGATTCGCCACCCTCAGACCGATGCATTAGAATGCACAGATTCTAACCCCCTGACATGGCCTACAGTAGCTCTTCTCCTTGAACCACCAACCTGACTTTCAGCCATTAAATGCGCTACTACCTTGCAAACAGTCCTGCTGAATAGCTGGGATTACTCAATGTCGGCTCCCTCTACATAACCTGCCCTTTGTCCTGTCGCTTCTACCTTTTCATGTTTCTCTTTGCTTCCCATGAACACTGCCAATTCCGCCACACTCTTGGCTCTATTTGTGCGACAGTCAGGTACGAGCACTTCCTGAGTGGAGCCCCAGTGCGAAAGCCAGATTAGCAAAGAAACAATGCTAAAGATCTGTGTGGCTCAACACTCCACAAAAGCCTATTGTACAGAAGAGGGCCTTAATTGTACTTAAGTGGGACTGTCCGAGTTGTTTGACCATACAAACCCGCTCGGAGAGACACTCACACACACACACACACACACAGACACAGACACACAAGCACATGCCCTGTGCCCCTTGCGAGCCCCATCCTCCCTCATTCCAAAAGGGTCCATGCCCCATCCTAGCGGCTCCCCACCCTCTTCCATGTGACCTCAGCACCTTGTGACCCACTGTGGCGCCAAGCTTCACCTTTGCCCTCAACCTTAGAATATAAGCCCACCCTGGGATGTCTCTGAGGCAGAGAAGACGCTTTCCGGGCTTTGACACCTTTTTGCTGTGTTAACTGACCAATTTGGGTGTTCATTTATACGCCAAAGAATGCTGGCCTGGTGAGCACATGGACATTTCAATAGGACAGTTCACCCAGCAAATGTCCATGAGAGTTAGCGGGCCATACAAACTGGCCCAGCTTTCACTGAATATCAGCAGCGCTGACATTTTCGGTCAAATTGTCTCTTTAGTTGACTGCAAAGACACCAACTTAGACATCTGTCTGTATACTAGCATCTTTGTTCAACAGGACAGACTTAGCAACACCTCGGTCCTGTGTGAGGACACTGACACGTCCATTGCAACACATAATTTAATATGTAACTGCAGTGCCAGTGGAATATCACACTTCCACAGAAGGACCAGAAAACATCAGCCGTGCAAAGCGGCTCAACACAAACAAGTCCCACCACTGTGAACAACAACAACAACCACAGTGTGCTGTTCTTACATACGAAAACCTTCACAAAGTTCAACCAACAAGCTTTTACAAAAAAGCAGTTACAACCTAGTTTCTCTGCATGGGGCCACCAGAAAACTCAGGAGATCAAGTCAAAAACAGTGGACAACTAGCCAAATATATGCCCATGGGTCCAGCTTTGTGGTGGGTCACCCTCACCTCAACACCCAGCCAGATCTACAATCGACCAGTGAATGTGACCTTGAGGAAACTTTGACGAACGAACCAGACGAGCACTGTCATCACTAATAAACAAACACGGCCCCATCCGCTGCCTCCTGCCAAGGCTGTCACCATACAGTAAATTATTTGTTTTGACAGTGCTCGGAAAAAAAAAAAGAGAAAAAGAACGGAAAAAATTACTGTCCTTGTTCGCGAACAAGCGAATGATTAACCAAGGCCTGACACAACATTCTCAAAGTAAAGGGAACTGAATGGTGAATGAAAAAAAGGGCCTGGTTGACTGCTTGCCAAACATATAGCCCAGGATTGAGACTTTGCCTCCGAACTATGCCTCAGTCACAGGGCTGTAATTCCAAACATGTTCGCAAGGGGGCAGCAGCTTCAACATATTTGGTCAAAGAACGAAAAAAAAAAGTTGCATCTCTCAATAACCAAAGAGTCTGTACTAAAAAGGCTTGAGGGGTCCATTTAGCAGGCCACTTACCTTCATTTTTGCTTTTCCCTCCCTCTTTAGGTATGTGTGCTGCCTGTGGAGGGGGAAAAAAAAAGCAACGGCTTATTAAAATGTGTCTTTCAAAAGTAGGCTAGGTCTATTTCTGCCATCAAGCACGCTTGGAATGTGTTAATTAAACCATAAATTATTTGAAATAAGCTTTTCTTTTTGCCTGTTGCATGCCACGTCTAACGGGGCAAAATCTGAAAACATGATGGAATCTGGGTAAAATTTTGAAGAAATCACTTAAAAATGAGTTATGCTGTGGAAATGACTTAACATCATATTATCTGATAAAAGTGATAGTTTGTTTGTACGTTCTCATGTAGGTTCTAATCCCAGGCTCTAAAGTGTCAACATTTCTCCCTTGTCAATTTTCCCGCCTCATTGTGCCACTGCCACCGCTCCTCCATTATCACCTACAGTGGCCAGCGGGGTGATATAAGAGTGAAATCCACACTATGTGCGCTAATTCAACCTTGCACAGAGCAAGAAGTAGAAGGAGCAACCCTGTAGGAGCTCATTCAGAAGCGCTACAGCGCTGCACTCCTGCAGGTGTACAGCCTGCCTGGTGCAACAGTGCTCAGATATTGCACCAGCATTGAGCTGGGGGCCGGTGATCATACAATAGAGACTAACTGACTAGTTCATGGCATTTGAAACTGCTCTTCTCCACAAAACCATAACATTAGCCAGGAAAGGGGAAATAATTACTTTCGAATTGAAATAATTTTAAATGCAGGACTGACTTATCATGACTTGCCACATTATTTAACTCTGAGGACCGGGACACTGGTGGAGCTCTTCTAATAATGCGTTAAGGAGAAGGCAGCTACAGGTCGCAGGATGAACTTTAGTCTGAACTGAAAAGTGGCTCTCGCAGCAGAGGATTAGAGTCATGAATGAGGTGAACATGTCATGCCGGGGAATAGTGCTGTCTATGCAGGACAGTACAAGCCGAGGTGAAAGTGATCTTATTGCTTAAACCCAAGCACCTTCTTGAAATGCTCTGCATCAATAGATGGAAATTTCCACAGGGGGCTTTAAATTCTCATGCTGTGCTGGAAGGAGCCTTTGTTAAATCTTTATTGTGTGGCCTATTACAGATGGGACCTGTGTAAAAACAGCCTTATTGATGGCAGGCCCATTGTAAGCAGTGTCAGGTTAATGAGCGTCTCCACTTTCAGACAGATGGATCAAATCAGACATGCCTGTGGATTACACTGTTAAATCAGTGTGTCTGGCTGTGAGGGGCCGGCATTTGGACATAATCAGGCTGAATGAGATCAGAAGTGGACAATTTAGCTATTAATGAATAGCTTTTTGCTTCTCTAATTGACGAGATGTGACAGCAAAAGACGCCCATACAGACATACATACATAGTCACACCATACACACACACACCAATACACCAGATCCCAGCTCCTACCTTCAATGCAGACGCGTGGAGCAGCGCTGCCAAAACCAACTGCAGCGAATAGACACCAAAGTTCATGGTTTTTGCCTTTTCCAACGCCTCGTAAAGGGCCTCGAACCCAAAACTGCAGGATCAGAGAGTGAAGGTGGATGTGAAGTTGGGAATAAGGCCTCTACAGTGAAGCAAAAACCCGTGACACCGAGGAGGAGGAGGAGGAGGAGTGGTGGTGGTGGAGGAGACTGGGGGGGGGGTGTCAGAGTAGCACTCCCATTCTGCCCCAGGCTGGAAGCACCTGCAAGAAAATCCTTGGAATAAAACAACAAAAAAAATCGACTAGGAATACGAAGAAAAAAGAAAATCCACTGGATCTTGGTTGGTACTCCCCTCCGATCAGTTCCTAAAATCCACAAGGACGCTCGACGGTCAATAAATAATGTAAATATTTAAAAATAGATATATTAATAAAATTAAAATGTAAAAAAATCAGCGAGGGTAATAAAAAGTTTCTCGTGGAGCTCCCAGTGCAGTGCGTGCGTTCGTGCGTGCGTTTGGCACCGAGGGCTCTCGTGGCGCAGTGGCGAAGGAGCGCACCGTGAGGGTCTGCCGCTGTGCCGGGGGAAAAAGCTCCGCAAAGTGTCTGCGCGCCTTCGTTTCTCTTTCCTTTTCTTCGCTTGAATGAGGAGCTCCCGCTCTCTTTCTCTGTTTCTCTCTCTCTCTCTCCAGACGCGGCTCATGCTCTCGGTCTTGAGAGAATGGGGCGCTCGGCGGCACGCGATCCCATTGGCTGGCGAGGACTCTGACGTCACTGGTGTGTCATTGGACCACGCAGGACTCACTGCGGACCCATTGGTCGTTGCACGGTGGTCCGGCAAGAGGTCCGATTGGTCAGACTGCAGGTTAGGCATGATGACGTAGTTCACCGAAACTGCCAACGTGAGTGCTGTCAGATATACACATGGACAAAAGTATTGGGACGGGTGACCCTTACACCAACAGCGACTTTAATGAAAAGAGTGTGAAATTAAGTATGAAAGAGATGTGAAGAAGTGCGTGCAGGCAGGGTGGAATGGATGGAGAAGAGTGGCGGGAGTGATCTGAATGAGGAGGGGTGGTGGTGGCCTAGTGGTAGGATACTTGCCTCTTGGTTGTGGGTTCGAATCCTACCTCCAGCACACCACCACTGGGTTCCTGAGCAAGACCCTTAACCCCAAGTTGCTCCA
>JBBJLS010059800.1:0-12974 GCA_037577275.1 Bryconaethiops microstoma
CACCACTGGGTTCCTGAGCAAGACCCTTAACCCCAAGCTGCTCCAGGGAGACTGTCCCCTGTAGTTAGGGAATGGAATTCGCTTTGGATAAAAGCATCTGCTAAATACCGTAAATGTAAAAACGTTTACACCAAAGAAAGTGTAGCTGGTGCTCTTATACAGGGTAGATATAACATAAATAAAAAAAGGAAATATGAGGTGTTTGATGGTGTTGATGTATTTAAATCAGGTACATTTTTTATTATTTAGTATTCACTGTTTCCTTTAACCCCTTAAAATCCCAGGTTTATTACATTCTTGGGGACTTTGTTAATTGCATGGACTACAGTTCTAACTCACTGAGAAGTGTATAAAGCTGGAGAGTTTCTGACCAATCAAAGGGTTATGATTATAAATACAAATCGGATACACTGTATCTACTGTATATAAACTCAATACTTCTATAACGTGTATTCGTTGTCGGTATTTAGAGATTTTTTCACTCACTGCAGCCAGAAGCCTGGTGCCCACTGTTGTTTCCTCCATATGTCACCATGTTTTAGTCAGTGTGGTCCAGTGTTAAATTGCCTCAGGCGTTTCCCCACATCCACTTGAAACACTCCTGACAATGCAGTGTTGTTCACCTGCTAGATTCTAACTGAACCAGACATATATATCACTTAAGATATGTGCACTGAAAGACTTTCTTGCTTCCCCCCCCCCAGCATCTGTCCAGCAGACACAGCGTCCAGCAAAGCACTACCCAGGTATGAACATGTTCTTTCCTGTTTGAACAAAGTTGTCACCTTTCACAATGCTTTTTCTTTACGCCGAACGCTTAGCCCCTTCTATAGGTCACGGTTGGCTTTGGGCTGAAAACCGACACAAACTGTTCCAAAACCTGGCTGAAACACCTTGTTAGCAGTGTGTTAGAGAAGCTAAGTGTGATTTTGCACTTGTCGTAGAATCGTAAGTTCATCTGAAGGTCACAAGCCGAAAGCTAGGACTGTTTCTACATGTTCACGAGTTTTCGAACGTCTATGCAAAGCACATTGTTTCTCTAGACAGTTTCTAGAAGCTCTTTTTTTTGTATAATGTTGCTTCTTGTACGGGAACAGTGTTTTTGAACTGTACATTTAGTCATAAATAGTCTTATACTATGTTCTATTCGTATGTGCTGGTACTCATAATCCTGAATATCTGCTTTTGTGTCTCAGGGGGACAGTGTGCGGCAGCGACACGGCGATGCCTGTCGTATACCGGTACCGCACCACCTGTTCGTCAACCTTAAGAGCTTCACCTACAACACCATTGGCGAAGACACAGACATCTTCTTTTCCCTTTATGACCTTAGGGAAGGCAAACATATAAGGTAACACTGATCCATTATACCCGGACTGTGATAAAATGCAATTAACAATGATTCAGATTTAATAATTAATTGAGATTAATGTTAAGAAATACAACTGCCCTGATTAACATATAATTAATTCTTTTAAAACGAACGTTAAAGAATATTACTGCCCTGTTGTTTCTGTTGTAGTAAAACATTGCATCTCTTTTCAGGAAAAATGTTTTAGATTTGCTGTATGTGAACGCAAAACGATATAAAAACTGGACGATTTTTATTGCCTATTTGTTATGAAATGCTCACACAATGAACACACACAAGATAACTTCTGTTTAAAATAACATAAATGTAGTAGTAATGAATAGAAAAACAACAACAAAAAAACCATTACATCATAGTACACACCTTGGTAGTTCTGTTGAAAATATTATTAGTTTAATTAGAGCAAATATTATGCCCTTTTGGAGGAATAATATTATGAATGTGTGGAATGTATTTATGATTCATTCACTTGAAGAAAAGTTCCAGTTCCTAAAACGGCATCAAAATTCCTAATAGTAGTCTTGTTAGGACAGTTGACTACATCTGAACAAATGTATGCAGTTGTCTTACCCTTCTGGTGACCTGCCTTTTAATGGATGTTCTGTAAACACGGAATATCCATTGTCTTTAATTTTGTTTTTCGCTCAGCTGGAATCTGTATGTGATTTGGAGACCGGTTCCAAAGACAAGTCTATGGAACCATGTGGAGAAAAGAGTTCACATTCTGAAAAACAAGCTCATCCAGGTGCATTAGAAAACAGACTGAATGGCTTGTGCAGCGCTCTTGCTTTTCTGAGCGTTTGGGAAGGAATTGCTTGTGTCACATTCCGTTTGTTTCTGGCCCTCAGAAGTGTCAAAGGAGAGGGAAGAGGAGGCTGGGAAACTTTGATGAGCCTGCATATTTATGTATGAAATGCTCTTTGATGGTGTCTGAGTGCTCCTCATTCAGCTGTGTTAATGTAACCACTATTTTTAATCTCAGCTTGTTGTGTCCCCACCAGCTAAGGTGGGTGATGCTGTTCTGGCTTTCTTTATATAGCAATGCCTTTGTTTGCCTAGTAGTTCTGCAGGAAGCACAGCCCTTGTTTTAAGTTAGGTATTCCATTTTAAGGAGACTTGTGCCTCTCAGTTTGATAATGATACAGAATGCAGTAGACCAATAGGCGACGAGAGGCCATGTGTTGCAGTACTTTACTCAGGTTAAGAGCCATTTTAGGGCACAATGTGAAGCTAAGCAGCCTTAAATGTGGTAAAATCACTGTAACACACACCATCTAATGCCACAGCCTGCCAATGCTTTTATAGAACCATACAAGAAAACGATATAATGTACCAAAAAGACATGTAGAGCAGTAGAACTGCTTTCAGTTGAGTTATGGAGCACCATCCAATAATTTATGCATGAGATGGAGTGACATTTGTGAACCCAGAACTAATAATGTAAATCTCTTGTGGTTGAATGAAATCCATCCATCCATCCATCCATCCATCCATCCATCCATTATATGAACCGCTTATCTGGTGCTAAAGACTATTCCGGTGGTCCTACGGTGAAAGGTGTAGAAACACCCTGAACAGGTCACAAGTCCATCACAGGGCAAGCAATCAAATCCTCACATCAAATTGTCCTACATCTAAGGTGAAGCTTAAAGAAACGCTAGACGAGCAGGTTTCATTAAAATTAGGTTTCAAAAGTGAATACATGTGCTTATGCTGAATATTTTGCTATGACTTTTACATTTTTACATTATTAAAATTCCATTTTGCCACTGCTTTAAATACGTAACGTTACTTTACTTTACGTAAGTTTGTGATGTACACTGCAGGCCAGAAGTTTCGGCCCACCCTTGGATTGTTTAAAACTATAAACTATACGCTGCTCTTTCAAATTTGTATTACAAGAAAACACTAGAAATACTTAAAACTAATGGTTTTCGATATTGTATGATCTACAGTAGCACAGTATTTACCCACAAGGCCTCCAACTATTGTTTTGAAGAAATATATCAGGTTGGTCTTTAGTGCTTTGACATTCAATTTGTGTTGGGTCAAAAAAAAAGAAAAATGTCAGCAAGTATTCATCATCACACAATTCCTTCTGGTTTACGTATCATTGGAATAATGGAATAATATTCAATAGAATTATGATCCCAAGCATTTTTCAAAATTGTGCCAAAATGATATCCGGTCCAAAGAAAAGCAAGAAGTTTAGAGAATGATGTTTTGTCTTTTCCAGTCTCCAGATCTTTCTCCCATTGAGCTGCAGTGACCAGCTGGACTATGACATGAGTGTGACATGAGCTCTAGAAAATCAGACAGAACCGTTTGCTGCGATGAAAAGGTGCTGGGAGGGTTTGGACACAAGTTATTGCCGAAAATCGCCTTGAAGGATGTGTTGAATCTGTGCTGCTATGTTAAAGGCAAGGGGGGTTATTTTTGATGAAACCTGTTTATGAGCTTTCGCATCTATTAAATTACAGTTACAGTGTATATTGTTCCCTTACACTTCAGTCAGTTACATTTGTTTTAAGTATTTCTAATGTTTTCTTGTAATAAAGTTTGAAAGAGCAGTGTATCGTGCTGTGAAGTGTCCCCACTTGGGCTTTCTTTAACAGTAAAGCAGACTCAAGGATACGATTTGCATGAGACAGCTGGACATAGGTCATCAGCCCAAAATGGCTCTTTCTTTTCAGAGCTTGACTAACGTCTTGGGGAAATGTGTTGTCATGAGCATCCTCTCCCCTTGGCAGAAACAGGGAGAGGAAATGAACTCCAACTGGGGAGGCAATCATTACTTTCCACCATGCTGTCAGAGATAAAAACACCCAGTGATACTCGGGACACTTGCTCCAGTAACACCCCCCCCCCCGCCCCAATCCACCTTTTTGTGTAATGCTAATGTACTAACATTACACTAAAAGAGGAAAGCTGACATTTCAGTTCTTCTGCAACCCACTTTCAGGTGTAGAGTTGTTTATCATTACAGATGGATACATGTGATGCAAGTCTTCGTGAGTTACCATACCAACAGACACCCAACAAGTCCGTAAAGAATGACTGCGCACTGCAACAGTGTGAATTATATTATTGACTTTAAAGTCTTTTTTGTTACATCCAAGAGTTTCTATCATCACTGATAGAACATGGTGATCTATGCAAGATGTCAGAAGATACTAGTGACATGAAAACATATGTTCATCATGTGTCAGAACTTTCAGTTTGCCATGGCTATACCAATTCAAGTGTTTGTGGCAAAGGTGTAGCTTTGTTTGTGAAATGCAGAAATTAAAATAGTGCAGTGAAATAATGAAGCTGTCAACAAGCTCAATGCAAAAGAAAAAGTGTAAGTTCAGTATCATGTTAATACTGTGATAATCAAAGAAGTTAGTTCCCAACAAAACATTAAACTTTAATTGTACGTTTTGCATGACGAATTCAAGAAACAGTTTAATTTTAAAATGTACAATGATTTTTTTTCTACGTACTGTACCGTGCAAAGTCAGACATCACCATTTGTTCATTTAATTTCCTGTCAAATGGCCATTAAGTACTGCATAATATTTTAGACAAGAAAAAACCCAGATATTTTACAACGGCCTCCCTCACTAAATGTTATATCAAATCTACTGATGTTTAATTTGTCCACTCTTTTTTTTCATGCACCCTTAAAACCACCTTCCATCCTTCCAGTCTTAAATTCAGCCAGTTACGTCTGTGTACTTCTATTCAAATCTGTTCCCAAAGCTCTGACATTGTTCAGTTTCAAAGAAAAATGCATTAACACAAGCTGCTACCCACACACACATCAGCTGCCTTTCTCATGGATATTATGTAGACGATAAACCACTTGCATGAGGAATGGTAAAGGAAAGTAAGACAGAAATAATAGGAGCCAATTTATCCTCATCACATAAAGATTTTGTACATAACATATGTGCTTTTTCAGACAGAATACATCCTATTAGTGCTTGAACATAAACTCTCTATTACATAACTTATAGTCAGGGTGTCCCTGACTATAAGTTATGGTCAGCATATTAAAAATCTACTGCAATGCAACATTACGTAAGCACCACCAACAGGGTCTAATTTAAACTAAGAGATTATCCACAGCACCTCGGCCTCTCTCTCTCTCTCTCTCTCTCTATCTCTCTCTCTCTCTCTCTCTCTCTCTCTCTCTCTCTCTCTCTCTCTCTCTCTCTCTCTCCACCCACTCATCAGAGATTTGACAGTCCAGTAATGGGCCAGTAGCCTCCCACTCGAAAGCTGTCCGCTCTCCCCATACCTCGGAGTGTAGTACAGGGTCAGCCCAAAACTCTAGTGCACCTCTTTGTAATTAAGCAGAGACAGATTGGACGTTTATAAGTGATAAACCTGAGGGTTTATTAACAGCATGGGCTTTTAGATCAGAGCCTTTTAAAGTAGTGTTTTGTTCTCTCTCTTTCTCACACACATGGATAGACATATTCTGTTGTCTTGCCACACTTTACAAGTAAAGTTAAAAACATCATCAGTGCCTGATGGACCAAACTATCGTTGTGAAGTGAGATCAACATTTCTTACGTATTTGCCAGGCTTACGTTATTAAATTTTACAGCATGGGTTTCGCATGGAGCAGGTTTTGGCTGCATCTGTGTTTTCTCTCCTTACTTTCCTCTTTTTCTCTAGTTTTACTACCGTAACAGCTTGTCTGGCACAGTGTAGTCACTTGTGTTGTCGGTGCCACTTGATGTCATTGAGGCCAGCATGAGAGCCACACATTCTGAAGCCTAAAGATTTTCAGAGTCGATCAGAGGCATTGATTGATGCATAAAGTTATTCCAGTGTAATTAAACTTAATTTTGATTAGGTCATAAATAATCTTTTTATTTGTTATATTTATTCATGGGAGACCTTATAGTGGCTATTTTTTTTGTGCAAAATAACTTCACTAAGGAAGGTTGGAAGACACTGTTGATATGAATATTGGTGTTGGGCAGGTTTTGATCAGTTTCAGATTTTCAAATGTGTGCTTTTTATTTTATTACATACACGACTACATTGTTATTCACATATAAATACAGGCAACTTACTGTATGTGGACTGTATTTTACACTTTGAAAATAAAAACAGTGTAAACACTGTCACTGTGATAGTACACTCATAGGTAGTACACTTTTGAATATCTTTAGTTAAGGAACATTATTGTGGCGTATTTGTTCGTTTTTTTAACATGCATCGACTCTATGCACCCTGTCTGACCGCAGGCTTTTTGTTTCTCTGTTGAAAACAGTTATGTTGTGAAAATAGGCAATATTTTTCCTTTCCAATTTGAATGTGAATGGCGTTTACCTTTAAAACACATCAAAGGAACACAATTACACCTACACTGTTGAGGGCACATATACAGAACTGTGCAAAAGTCTTAGGGACCTACGCAAATGACTTAAACCCATTTTTCTCAGCATGTGATAAAGTGTCTTTTTGCCAGCAAAGTTAGTATTAGAATAAATGCAAACAAACAAGAAAGCAGTAAAAAAAAAGTATCAAGATGTGTTTAGTTTGTAAAAGTAGTTGATACTGTGTGAGCTGGTGAGGAGAACACAGGTTCGGTTCCAGATTTCTCCTCGGTTCCTCCAGCCGTTGTGTGGATTGTGAAACTCCATCAGCAGCTCCTGATTTAATTTAATGAAGGACTGATTTACTGTTTACTGTAGACGATTATTTTTCTTTATATTATATAAATAAATATTATTTTCGCAGGTGTCTAAGACTTTTGCACAGTGTTGCATGTCCATTTTTTCTTCATCCTGGCCTAAATGTGCTTCTGTGGTTATTTCATAGTTTAAAAAAGTTGAAAAATAGTAGAAACAATTGCATGGTTTGCAATGCAATGAGTCAGAGGAGGTTCTAGACCTCCTATAAGAGTAAAGGGACCCCACGAAAGAGAGGCAAAATTGAACCTGGGGGCTCCCTTGTTTAACAAAATTATAATTCCACTGCACAGTCGTGCAATGCCTTACAGCAAAAGCGCCAATAAATGTTTTTCATGCTTTTCACAGAATGCGTTTAAGGGGTCTGGAACCCCTAGTTCAGTCTTTTGACTGGAACTGTAATACAAACTGTTAAAAAAACATTCCCACCAGTTCTGCAACACACTGCGCATAATCAGCCTCTGTAACACCAACCCATGAGTGAGTGCTGAAAAACGCCTGAAGTTCTGAGTCTCAGGGTGCTGGAAAAACATATTATCATGCAAATCTGGGCCCAGTTCTCTCCCATTAGGCATCAGCATGCTGACAGTCTGCAAGAAAAGCTCGAATCAGTCTACACCACACACACAATGTCACACTCATGCAGAGATTAAAGCAACCTCAGACAGGCTCGTCTATAAAAATGAACAAATGTAAACGGAAAATGCAGAAAAGTGCAATGAGCACAGGTATGGACCCAAACGCAGAATACAAAAGGAAAGGGAGTTTAATAAGGGACACAGTTCTCAGTTCGACAGCAAAATCCAAAGTTCAGAATCAGTGCAAAAACAACAGCAAATCCAACACGGAGAAACCAAATTCAAACCCACAGGGCAAGAAGAGAAATCCTGAATCCAGAAACATGGGTCAGAAAACACAGTAAGGACAAAAAACAAAACACTCTGTAACCAGACTAGGCTGAGTCTACCTCACAAAAATAGATCGTCCTGAAGGTCTATTTGTACTACCTGGGAGACAAGTACTGATCCTGATCTCCACCTTATGGGCCTGTGTGAAATCCTGGCTGTCCTGACTGGGACTCCACCTCTGATTCCGCACCAGGCCTTACCAGAAGACTAGGGCTGGGCACGTTAACGCGTTATTATCGCGTTAACCCATTATTTACTTAACGCCAACAATTATTTAGCGCTCGTTAATGCAGGTTTTAAAAAAAAATGCTTCTATTTTGAAAGTTTGTTGCTTTTTGGACTCTACGTCTTGGCTGGTGTTTTTGGGGTTCAGACGTCCCAGATATGGACAAAAGTATTGGGACGCCTGACCATGACACCAACCGGGACTTTAATGACACTGCATACAGAAACATAGACTTTCATCTGGAGTTGGTCTCCTTTACAGCTGCTATAATGCTCTGGACTCTGAGGGGAACTAGTTTTTCTATAACAAACTAGATAAAACCTGAATGCCCTGCAAGGGCAAATAGCTTTGGATTTATTTTTCATTTGACTACATGAATGTTTAAGTTGAGATTTACAGAAATATTTGAACTGTAACTGTGTAACTGTGTTAAAGGGAACACTGCTGTTAAAAAGCTCCTCATTTGTTTAACGTGTTTACAAACCAAATGTTGCACTTAATGACACTGCATTATTTAAAAATAAAAGTGCGTTATACACTGCTTTTGAATGAATTATTTAAATTCGCATGTAACAATGCAATTATTTGTGATTAAAAATTTTAATTGTTACCCAGCATTGAAAAAGACATACTTACATCGTCTGTTTTTACACACAACAGTGTGTCACAGTGTCAGAAACCGCATAAACTGGTTTATTTTAGTTAATTGTTGTTCTTAAGGTTCATTAGACTCCATCTCAAGCGCAAAATAAGCAGAGGTGGAAAAAGCACTGAAAATATAACACATAGTGTAGTAAACATTTTTCAATTACTTTGCGTTACTTTTTCATAAATCTATTTCCATCATGTATTCATAAACATAAAAGATGGATCGTTATTCCTGCTGTGTCCTTAGAAATAACCTTTACAAACCAAACTAAAGTGGTATTTGATGTTAGTAATGAAGGGAAGGCTCTCGCGGGCAGTAAAACATCCATGGAATGGATTTTAAGTTTAAGAAATAGCTGTTATTCTAAGGCAAAGGAGTTTTTGGCACTTTCTACCAGAGCAGTTAAATACAGGAACACTTTGGCCATTTTTCTCACCTGCCCGCGGCTCACGATGAAGAGGGCGTCTCCTGGGCAGCCATGACGAATGATGTAATCCCCCTCCCTGAAATGGAACTGGCAGAAAGGTGTGTGTGAAACTGGCAGAAAATGATGTGTGTGTATTTATCTCTTTGTGAGGACCAAATGTCTTTATGATAGGAACCCTGGAACATCTGAAGAAGTGGGACATTTTGCTGGTCCTCAGAAGATAATGTGCCGTTTTCACTACTAATTCATTTTTTAAGAAACGGTGATCCCTTTTGGTTACCAAGGTTAAGGTTAGGTTTAGGTTTAGGTGGAGGTTTAGTAATACTGAGACGCAGTATACTGAGGGTGGTGGAGGCCTAGTGGGTAGGACATTTGCCTCTGGACCAAAAGGTCATGGGTTCGAATCCTACCTTCAGCAGACCACCACTGGGTTCCTGAGCAAGACTCTTAATCCCAAGTTGCTCCAGGGAGACTGTGAGACTGCCCCCTGTAGTTTGGGAATGGAAGTCGCTTTGGATGAAAGCGTCTGCTAAATGCCGTAAATGTAAATAAAACTACATTCAACGGAATGTCCTCACAAATATACTAATACCAGCACTTCAATACTGCACCATCTAATCCAGCATTTTGTGGCTGATGTTGGCCTGAACCCGATCCCGATATGCGAAATAGTATTTAAAATGACAGCAATAACACTCTACCGTAATTATACACAATTATACATAAGGGTTCAATCAATGTAGCACACAGTTGCATCCAAATCTGCACCAGAGGTCTGTAATTAAGTCCAGATGAAACATGTGGTGGAAAAATCTCTTACTATGTATTAAAATGAGAGATTCATTTCAGACTCATTTCAAAGGGCTCATATCACAGAAAGCTGAGTTTTCCTCACTTTTTTGAGATGAAAGAGCAAGACGTAGCATGTAAACAAGGTTCAGAAGGTGTCGTTCTCTCCCTGGTCCACAAAAAAACAATGCATTTATATATAGACATCTATTCAAACTACACTTTAGTCCCATCCATTTACAGTGAAGTTATCAGGAGTGTTTCAACCTGGACTGCTTTTTTAATGAAAAACAATACAGGACCGCCATTCAGAACAGAGTTCATTTACATATATATGCACAGAACTGGGCTGTTTAGTTCTAAGGGATATACAAAGGTAGGAAATGGATATGTGAAAATAATTTATGACAGTTTTTGATAATATAGAGCCACACAAATGTCATAAGTGGACCACAGGGGGAAAAATAAGACACAAGAAAAATGCTAGTTTGGATTGTTCGAAATATTTCTCCACACCTGCTCCCGCGTGGTAATGTAAGCTAACCTCACACGGTGTTTTGGTAGATGTGAAAGTCTTCAGGGAAGTCTTTCAAGTCTTTTAACTGCATCTTTTAAGTGGTGTGTTGTGATGAATCGCATTTAAAACTGATGCTTTGTTCCACGTTTGTCATTTTGTCCCTGCCATGGCCGTGACGTAACAATGCTCACTCAGAAACTCACCTCTCTGCTCTCTCTCCCCATACATTACGGAGGACGCTCGACCACAAAAATCTAATCTTTAAACGATCAATATTTGACCCCTGATCAGCCAATCGGTGGGCTGTATACAAGCACAATACACCAGATTCTAATGAACGTTTTAGAGTTGGAACCATGCCAGTATCTGTGACAACTCGAGCCACAGTTTACAGTCTTTGCTGAAATGGGAGCTACGGATTATCACAAAGAGTAACTAAGGACTGAAGGTAATACTTTTTAAGGACCCAATGCACCAGGTATCTTTGCAAAGTATTGCCTTTCATGGTGCACTGAGCAGTTTGAATCAAAGCTATTTCATGATTTTTTTTGTCAACTCTTTTTGTATTTTTGACACACGGCCCTAGCCTTGTCTATGATACTCATGTTTTTTTTGGTTTTTTTACTGTATTCTAGCTGTTATTGTCTTTCCTTCATGTTACTGTTTGCCTGTGCTCTGTGCAGAATGTGTTGAAGACTACGAACTTCGATCAGCTTGTCCTCTCTCGTATCACCACTACAGACCAGGAATATGAAGGAGCTTAAAAAAGGCCAGTTTTGATGAACACTAACACAAGCATTAAGCCGGTGCTGTCCGGTTCTGCAAATCCTCCTCTATTCCTGATCACACCCGAGAGTCAACACTGCTTCTGCATGAGGCGAACGCCAGGCAGCGCGTGTGCTGATTGAGAATTAGCTCCTGCGGACTGAATAAAAACTGAGCTGGGATTGAGACGCTTGCTGCAAGAACTCCAATACTCTCAGGGCTGGTTACCTGGACCCATATTAAGACTAAGCCTGAACTTTAATAACCTTTCAGTGGCAATTTTCTTAGTCTAAGATTAGGCAAAATCTGGAAACCAGCAAAGTACAGCTTTGCTACGATTTTCCAAACCCAGATTAAGCCCAAGCCTAAAAAAGGAATATTCAGTGGTGATTCATTAGTCCTGCAAGACTAGACTTAATGGGCCTAAAATGTCCAAAAGTAACCAGAAACCTGCTCACTGGCGTTCAGCCACAAGCACGTTAATGAGGCATGGGCCGGTTAGGTCTTCCAGCTACGGGGGTCCTCGGGTTACAACAGTCTCGACATACGACGTTTTGAGTTTATGGCGCTCACTCCCATTTTTGAGTTTTGAGTTGGAAGAATACACAGAATATACAGCGCATGAGTGAGGCGTCCCCCAGTACGCTTACCTGCAACATTCTGGACTGTAAAAAGCGCGTTTTTACTCATTGTTTTGTCATTTTTTCTTTTACTACAGTACAGTGTACATTTATGTCCTTTTCCATTTTTCGTGGCTTAGTTCTGTTTTTATGTTCTAGATTACGATTTTACTGTGTTAGGATCGGTAAGTGACCGAGACTCGACTGTGTTTGGACTTACACCAAAATTCGGGTTAAATCACTGTCGAAGGAGCGGATCTGTGTCGTAACCCGAGGACCCCAGTAAGTGGTTCTTCAATCCTTCTGTAATAACAAACACACGTATTTGTGAGATCCTGCTGGTGTGGGTTTCCTCTTTTTAGCGTCCCCTTAAGGAGAACATTCTGACCGAACCTGGCTTTAAGATCTGCTGGAGATTTCCTGTTACACTGAGGACAGATGAGATCATAACAAGAAGATCAAACGAATAGTCTCTGGACTCAAGAAGCAAAGAAAAAAAGTTAAATATTAGAAACATTTTAAAAAGCCAGGTGTCCCCTGGACCTCCCGCCTACCAAGTGTCTGATATCTACTGAACATTAAACTGACCACAAAGATCCAGTTAAGTCAGTTGTATTCTGATGCATTCGAATTGCATTATATGCACTAAAGTGCTTTGGCCTTAAACATAAAACCCTCGCCTAAGCAGATTCATTTAGAACAGTTTAATCCATATATTTCCTAACCGAGTAATCTCGACGGCACTAACCTGAAGTCTGTCTATAGTACTGTGCAAAAGTCTTAGGCACCTGCAAAAATCATCTTTAAAAACTGTTTTAGATGATCACAGGAATATTACTAAATACTCTAAATTAAACTAAAAAGAATACATACAAATAACTAGTAAATAGTGATGTTATGTTCAGTATATCAGTGAGTTCTTGCTGAAGTCCAGTATTACTGTAGTTTCATCAGAAACCTGGTTCGACTCGATCAGTCCTTCATTAAATTAAATCAGGAGCTGCTGAT
>JBBJLS010059811.1:0-12974 GCA_037577275.1 Bryconaethiops microstoma
GTAAAAATATGCCAATAGTAGTGTTACCTAAAAAATCACAAAAAATGGACTGAGTTTTGGAAATTTGCTCTTCAGTTCACACAAGAACAAAGAAAAAAAAGGCACCACAGTCTTCAGATTAGTTCAGTAAACAGTAACACTGTGATGACTTAGTCTAAATGCGATATCAGCAGAGATGTCAACATTATGTGTCCAAAATTTTGTGGACATAGTGTCTTTTCTGAAAGATATCAGGACATAATGACAGTCTCTACTATTCTTGAAAAAACTTCACATGAGCTGTTGAGACATAGCTGTGAGGTCTTGAAACAGGTATTGGCTGTTTAGTCCTGGATAACAAATTGCACTCCAAGTCTTCTCAAAGATATTGAATTGGGCTCAATCACTGCAGGGATAGCAGTTTCACTTCTATAAAGCCCAATGCTGGGGGGCTTTGTATCCCTCCAGCTCATATGTCACACTGGGCATGATGACCTTAGGCTGTTCCAGAGCCTCTCATTCCATTAACACTCATTCTATGAATATTACAAAAGCACACCTTATAGATTATACAAACGTATGCAAAGGTTTAAATACTCCAGTCAAATAAATGTTAAAGTGATAAGCTATAGAATATAGAACTATAAAAAATAATATAAATGTTGCATTTTCTGTATAATTAGTGCATAATTTCTGGTGCATAACTTGGTAGAATAAGCTGGTGATATAGTATTTAAAATAGGGTGGGATATATAGCAATATGGTGTTGTTATTATGGTAAATGATGTGCTGTCATTCTTTTCTGATTTTCTTCTTTTGTTATGAATATCATTAGTATTTAAATAATGTGTTACAAAAGATCATGAACAATAATTGTGGATTTTGTCACACCCTGCTTAGTTTTGCCTATTGCTGCTTTTGTTTACCTTTGAGCCATGTGGCTTTTTGTTTTGGTTTCGAGCTCCATCTTTGTCCTACCCCTTCATTTGTGTAACGTAAATGTAAAGTAACCATTTGTCACACCAAAGCACAGCACACAGTGTGAACAGTATGAAATTGTTCACTCCATTGTGCACTCACCAAGTGAAGTGGTAAGTAGCCTGGGGAGCAGTATGTGGGGACCATAACTTGCTCAAGAGTACCTCAGTGGTGCCACTGGTAGTCCTTGGATTCAAACCCACAGCCATCTGATTGCAGGGGCAACTCCCTAACCACCAGGCCATCAGCTATATTCACCTGTGTCTGTTTTCGTCCTTGTCAGCTTCACCCGAGTCTCTTTTTCCCTACAATGTTTAAAAGCCAACCCTACCTGAAAGTCAGAGTCCGTTCACTGTCATTCCTACCAGCCATTTCTGTCTGTGGTTGTCTCTGTGTTTCAGCTCTGAGTCTGTACACGACTTTCCAATCTGCCTTGCTCTGCTCAAACCTCTGTTGGACCCATATCCACTCTGTCCTGGTCTGTTTGTTAAGCATGTTCCAGTGACTGTAGTTTTGCAAAAATTACCTTCTGAGTTTGTTCAGAACTATGTGCTTCCTGCACTCTTTTCATAATCACACAGTACACAGTGAAATGACACAGCATTCCTCAAGAACACCACCGGACCACAAGTGCAGACAGGACAAAAGAGAGTACAAGAAAAGCACAAGAGCAACAAAACAACCAGACAAGACAACATTTAGTGCAGTCAAGAGTAGTCTGAATGAATACAGTATTAAGACCGAGAACTGAGGTAGAGAGCTATATATATATATATATATATATATACTGCCCTGACTAAATAATATATAGCTAGTAACACACTGCGAGGATATCCTTTTAAAACATGAAAATCATGACAGTTTTGAAAGGAATTTTTATAGATATACTGGAGCTATGATGAACAAATTATTCACTGAGACAACATGCTGAGTCAAAAGATTACTTCAAGTCCAGGTCCTGGTCTCATATGTGTGTGGAGTTTGCATGTTCTCCTCGTGGTGGTGTGGGTTTTCTCTGGGGTCTCCGGTTTGTCCCACTGTCCAAAGACATGTGTGTCAGGTGAATTGGGGATTCTAAATGACCGTAGGTGTGAGTGTGTGAGTGAATGGTGTGTGTGTTTGTGTACCCTGTGGTGGGCTCGTGCCCCACCCAGGGTGAGTCCCTGCCTCACACCCGTAGACCCTGGGATATGCTACGAGTAACCACAACCCTAGTAAAGAATAAGCAATTACAGAAAATGAATGACTGAATGAATGTTTCTCTTTGGATGGTGGACACATCCAAAGAGAAACATTAATTCAGTCATTCATTTTCTTGCTGCATCACTGTGCAGTTGTCATAGTAGAGTTTTAACCATACCCACTGTGTTCGGTTCTTTGTTTGTATCCAATTATACATGTGTGGCCTACAATCCACCATGAGATATGTAAAAATGTACTGCTCATTTTTGTGCAAATACATTAACTTTATTCCAGTCTTCTTTGCATTACTCCAGTCATTAAGAGGCTTGCCCCCGAATACTGTATCACAACAGGAATAAAAATGTAAGTTATGCAAGACAGTCTATCTTTAGCTTTGCTGTAACTTAATGTGAGGTACAGTGACTTGTTGAAAAATGTCTTTGGGAACAGGTCTTCTGCACATGAAAATGCCTCGTTTAGGCGCAAGCCAGTCTCTATCTGATTTAAATTTATCCTGAAGCATTTTAAGCTTGACTGCGCATGACACAACTCTTAGGTCCTCTGGACTGACAGGGCCAATATCATTCAGATCTGTCAGAGACACTTAGCTGTGTTTTACCAAAGGGCCAGCATGAAAGTCCAATGATTCTCCCTTCTCCTGGTTAATGTGTTTGCCATTGTCCAATATGTGCCTATTATCCAACAACATGGTGTCCATTATCCAATAATTGAACCAATGCACCCAGTGTGTGTGTTTCCAGTGTGTTTTCTGCTCTTTTAAGTCCTCACTATGCTCTCACTCTGCTGCTTCTGATGCTAACTAAGTTAGACTCCACTATCAGCTTGTTTTTCTTTTGTCCAATCAAACAGCATAGCTTTCTGTTTGTATTTGAGATCTTTTTGCCACTGCCCATTCTGCTTCAAGTTCACTACTGCCTTCAATATGGGCCACTGCTGGGCATATTCTGTGTATCTGGTGTAAAGGTGTGGGCAATATTGACATCCTCTTAGAGAACTATGAAAATAAGGAATTGTTTAATTAAGCAAAGCTCCTTTGCATCAAACCTTAAGACATTTAATTTTAATTCCTAGTAAAAGCATATACAGCACATTTTCAGACATTATCAAATGATGTCTTACAGAGTTTAACAGCGACCAAAAGCACCTGCAGTGCTGGAATCAAAGTCAACAGTAACAAGTTGTGAATTCCTGAGGGAACGGAAACCATACATGAGGGACTATCAGAACTGATAGATGCCTTTAAACCAAAAGATCAAATTATGTTACCGTTTGCCAATAGGGAATCCATTATTAAAGCACATCAATATAAAATGAGAAGCTTTGGGCTAACTGTTATGTTATGAAAGCCCATGAAAGAGTAATGTAAATGTGCATGCCGAAAGAACCCGACAGACGGGGAAACGTGTGTTGTGGGACTGTGTGTGCGCGTGTGTGTTTTCTGTGGTAAATAAGTGCAGCTTTGTGATCATCACAGCAAGCACTTCCACCCACAGAGAAAAGAAGCAGCAGCAAAAGGAACATTTTTTCCTCCGCAGCAGCATAATGGATCTCTCTCATTTCCCTGTAGTAAGCACAGCATTATGGAAACGTCCTATGGAAGCATGTGGTGCGTCGAGGGAAGGCTTTGATATCGCAGCCTTTGGATCTTTATTTATCGTATGGCATTGTGCGACAGTGCGGGATGCGGCACCCTGACGAGTTTTGCATATCAGGGTTTTTCTAATAAAGGCCTAAAATATTCTGGAAAACAAAGAATAAGATCATCACATTTTCTTTCTGTCAGTATCTATGTCTTTCATTTGCAACACAGAATATGTCATATATTTTATGACATATATTGTTTAGAGTATATTTGGATGTTCAGTTTTTGATGTAAAAGTCAAAAACACAACAAAACAGAAACAAATCAAGCAAAAAGTATTAATTTAATTAATTATACCATAACATATCCTATTTTTTTTAACAAATTGTGGGTTAACACACACACACACACACACACACATACACACACACACACACATACACACACACACACACAGCTGATATTGTCATGTCAGGGTGTAGTAGCAAGGTGCAGACGCAGGGTTCCAGTTGTTAGGTTTTATAACTCAAACAACACAAAGAACATAAAGGAGGTACAAGGGCCAAAACACAAGGAAAACATAAACTCCGTGGCACATGAAGAACGGGTAGCGTGAGGGTGTGTGAGAGTATGACCAATACAAGGGCAAGAATCACTAAAACTTAAATATACAAAAGACTCGGACATGAACCAATAAACAAACACAATCACTTTCACAAACACTGGACAGCTGACAAAACATGTGAAACACGAACCAAAACAAACAGTTTCAAATTAAGAGTCTCACATGAAATAACTGAAACAATAGCGACCTCTAGCGGCCGCTGACCGGGAATATCACAGATATGTAGTGCAAAAATAAATATTTTGCAATAACACTTTCTGTTACAGTAAGCAATATGTGAAACAAAGTCCAAAGGGCTAGGTCATTTTTTAAAATTTAATTATTATTTTGGGTAAACAATCGTAAAATACCAGACACTCTAGCCAAATTACATTGAAATGTCTGGATATTATACTATTATTTAGCTATTATTATATAAAAGGCACTGTAAAATATCAAATACTTCCAAAGGTATTTGAAGAAAAATGTGGTACAAAAAAACTCATAGTAAATTTCAATGAAGTGTCCCTTGTTTAAGCAAGACAACAAAAACTCAACATATAGGACAGCAGGTAGCTGTGAGGTTTAAATAGACAGTATAAAAAGACACAAAACTAATATAGTGTATACTTGAGTTTGTAATTGAATCTGGATGGTAGTAATTCTTACTTTTTACATGGTCTTTACCATTTACTTCCCTGCAAAAATTTTGAATTTTACGGTTTGTGGAAGGCCATTTTCTGTTCCAGCATGACTGTGCCCCAGTACACAAAGCACGGCCCATAAAGACGTGGTTAGATGAGTTTGGTGTGGAAGAACTTGCCTGGTCTGTACTGAGCCCTGATCTCAACACCATCCAACACCTTTGGGATGAACTGGAACATAGATTGCAAGCCAGGCCTTCTTGTCCAAAATCAGTGCCTGACCTCATAAATGCACTACAGAATGAATGGGCACAAATTCACACACTCAAAAATCTTGTGGAAAGCCTTTCAAGACGTGTCCCAATACTTTTGTCCACATAAGGCATTTCTTTAATAAACCCACCCTATATAACACAGCATTAAATTATAAAAATAAATTTAATGCAATTGTAAGTGTTTTATTTGAATTAAACACCTCAACTCAAAAATTTGGAATGAAATTCTGCTAATTTGTCAGCCCTTGCAGAATCCAGTGCATTGTGGCCCATTATCAGTGCTGAAGTGGGAAATTAGGAGATAATTCCTGGTGGGCTGTTAGCATTTTAGTAGTAGTTACTTCGGGTTGACACGTATCTACCCACACATGTAAATGCAAGGGTGCACAGACAAACTATAAACACTACAACCAAAAGTATATTTGTATTAATTTAGAGGTTAGATCAGTGGCCCCTTCCTCAAGTAATGCAGCCCCAGTCTGCAGACTGTAAATGGTCATTTAATGAGTCTCATAAAGTGGAAATAGATGAGCCTGTTCAGATTCAGAGCAGTGGCATGAATCTATGGCTGGTTGACACGACAGTGTTCTACTAGGTGCATGTGTTTTTGCTTTGCCTGCTAATGTAGCAATCTTCATACCTGAATTCTATGACAGACTTAAAAAAAATCTGAGGAGGGCTTCAGTGAAAGGCCCTAAGATATCAGCTACATCGGAGAAGGTGAGTAGCGAGAAACATTTACCAGTCAAGTGGGCTGCTTCATTACCGTATACAATATATGGACAAAAGTATTGGGACACACCGGTTTTGGGCTAGGCCCCTTACTTCCAGTAAAGGGAAATCTCATCATACCAAGACATTTTTGACAACGCCATGCTTCCAATTTTGTGTACACAGTTTGGGGAAGAACCTTTTCTATTTCAGCATGACTGTGCCCCACTGCACAAAGCAAGGTCCATAAAGACATGTTTGGATGAGTTTGGTGTGGAAGAACTTGACTGGCTGCACAGAGCCCTGACCTCAACCCCATACAACAACATCAGTGCCTGACCTCATAAATGCTCTACAGAAAGAATTCTATGTATAATAATGCCAAATTATTAAATAAATCAAATGTAAATAAATAAATAATGTAAATAAAACTAAGTAAAGAAAGCAATAAAATAATGTCTGATGAATACAATGGTTTGAAAAAAGTAGTGATGTATTTGAAGAAAAATATGAAAAAAAAAATGTTTTGCCTGTTAACATAAAACATTTTGATGACTAATTTTGAACTCTAATCACAGGACTTCATGGCCATTGTTCGAGGCCAGCCTTGCAAAAATAAGGATTTATTCAGGATGCTCCATCCTGAATGGATGTTGTGCATTAGCTCCATACATAACAACATGCCTACTACTCTTGTTACATAGTCAAGGACACTTCATTCTAGAGATGAAGTGTTAATTTGTTTAATCACATACATACTCAACTGGAGCAGCTGTTGTCTGTCTACTTAATCTTACAAATGTATCTCTCTGAGGTCAATAATGCAGTTCTCATCATAGAAAGGACATATGTACTACATCAAAGAAAGTTGTCACTGACCCTGGGCCTGGAGATCTCTAGTACTTTCCTGTGGAGTCACGATCCAGCCAGAATCGTCCACATATGCTCCCGCTTATTGATTGGATCTGACACATTATTGTGAGGGTGCATGTGGGGGCGTCATGTTAGGAAATAAACTCTGCAGGAAAGTAAATCTACAAGAGGAAGATTACTAATCACTGACCTAAAACAACTTGCAGCTTTGTGGTTGCTAGGAAAAACACAGGAGAATTGACAACTCAACTTAATGATTAACCAGAGAGATAATTTGAGGCCACACCTATCAACATGAGCCTTTCTAAAAACTCCATCTGATCTGCAGGTGAAAGAGAAAACATTGTGTGTTACAGACATTGTGTGTGTCAATGTTATGTATTCATCCAACTCGTGTTAACCGGGAGGGAGCTTGTAATGAAAATGGATTAACTGTCCTACAAAGCAATACATTCAGAGACAAAGTGGGGTGTACGAACACCTAAATGCATTCATAATCGACATCACATGGGCTGTTCAAAGCTACATTACATACCAGTCAACTGCCCCATGCCATCCTCCTATATCATACAGCCTGTTCCACACTTTCTTTCCCAAAATGCTACATGACTTAAACTGTGAATTACTTATATTACTACCTCTGGACATCAACCACCCAGAAATTTTGGAAGTGGAAAGACTCATTTAGCATTGAATAGACAACTTTGATTGGTAGTAAAATTTCTCCATTCTAACCCTGTGGCTGCATCCACATAAGAATTATTTTTAATTAATCATTCATGCCAATGAATCTACTCAGAGGTTTCAAAGTTGCATAGTTTCAAAATAATACTATGTTATGCTGAATTAGAAATCACTGACAAGAGAACTAAGAGACCCTGGAAGGTGCTAGAAGCAATACTGGAGTGTTGCTTACCTCACAGTCAAGAAATTTATGTTTCCCAAAGGGCAACCTGATAAGCTGATTCAGGTTTATGTTGTACATGATGGCCTGTTTATCAGATCTCTCACTAGCTTCCTTGACCTATTTCACCTTTTCACATGTGTGCTGGATTTACATACATATCTGGAAGCAAAGCTACTATTGTCACCATTAAGCTTTTAGCTAGAAGTTAAGCGCATCCGCATGCCTCCTGTGGTCACGATCTAAAGTCTGCTGCACATCTAATTCCTTTGAGCAATCTTGATGCATAGATTCGGCTTGTTCACTGAAGGTAAGATACCAACATAACCAGATATACAGTTTGTCTTTTGTTCAGAAGCTTGGCTGTTGATGTGGATGTAGATACAACTTATAAGTTATAGTTAGTTCATGTATACTACACACATATTCTGGAGAATGGTTGTACATCCCATTTTACCCCACGGAAATTAATCAAAATATCATTCAGGTTCCAGACCTTGTAAAATACTTCCCCCTCCAAAGCCAGGCATTAAACCTTGAAAATGTTGAAAGAACAGAGAGTGTTAATTCTTTTTGGTGTTGAAAATCGACAGTTTATTTGGACAAAGAAATGATTCTAACAATTGGATAGCTCCCCATCCTTTTCATTCATGAAGGAGACATCTTCCTAGCAACAACAAGCAACTTAGGTCACTTTACCTCCCTCTACCAACTGCTCCAAGGTAAGCCTGTCCTTCATACAGAATATCTTTAAAACCATGCAGAGCCGGGTTCACTACTGATAGAGAGCAGTGCTATGCCTGTCGACAGCATATGACCCACATAAGCCAGACCAAATTACATAGTCATAATTGACTCCACTCCTCACTATTCTCTAAATGTTGTGTTGCTGCAGAGTCCTAATAAGTTTTATACATGATCAAGTGGCCTTTGCATGCACCCAAAATTGCTTTTAAACCTTATTGTAATAAAAAAAAAGGGCACCGATATATTCTTAGATCAGAGGTCACAAGTCGATTTATGCGAGTCTCAAGTGTCTGGGGTGTGGTTGATAAGTCAGTAGCCAGCTAACGAGGATAAAAGCTTCTCCAGCTGAAGGTGCTAGCCAAATGTTTCATGTTGTTCTGCCTTATTTCTTCTATGATGACAGAAGCTGCATCAAACCTCATGCCATTACAAGCTGTGGGAGAGCGAAACTGCACGAACTATTTATGATTGCAGGACGACTGACGAGCAAAAATAAAAAGTTTTATTCATTCATTGCATTGAAGTTGATGGTCTTAATACTCTTAAGACCTTCTGACTGAATCGAGTCACATATTAGTAAATGTGTTACCAGAATAATAAATAAATTATCAATTAGTAGAATTAATTACCTTTCCAATTAGCTTTTTTGTTTCAGAGGAAATACCAGTATTGCTCCTTATTGTGAGATGAATCTACATTGTGTCAAAAGTCCTTGTTCTGCTAGTGTGAACGATGGTGTTCACCACATAATACTTTAGGAAGGGGCTGAGTTTGGCACAAATGCAAAACATTCTATTCAAAATCTAGGAATAACATCCTGTACGAGAGCTTACCAGAATGATAGTTGACTAGGATGCCTTCCTGACAGGTCTGCAGTAAGCAGTGATTCATTGTGTGTTCTGAACTTTCAAAAGTTAATGCTTTTAAGTCTTCACTCCCCATGTGCATCAGAGAGCTTTGGGCACTCTGTCCTTGTACCAGTTCTTGTCAGTACTAACCACTGAATAATGTGAAGACCACTTTGGAGATTTGGCCCATGTCTGAGTCAATCAGATCCTTGCCCTTTTTTCTGCTTCCAGTACTTCAAGAACTGACCATTCACTTGCCGCATAATATGCCCCACTCCTTGACAGGTGCTGTTGTGATGAAATAATGTTACTTACTTCTCCTCTCAGTGGTTTTAATGTTGTGGTTGATTGATGTATGTTGGCACTGTCTGGAGGGTGGCAAATTTAAATAAGTTTAAAAGGTTTGCTGCCTGGTTCTCAGAACAGATAACAGGCCAAAGACTTGGGTTTATTGGGTTAAGCTGTTAAATAAGTTAACTGCAGTTGCATTTGTTGGGTCTTGTGGAGCTGAATTTTAGTCAGGAACCCATGTTTAATGAGACAGGCCTCAGATGATTTGTGCAGAGCCACTCCGGTAGGACACGAAATTATGGCCTTTGTAGGGATGAGACTGCAGTGGGGGGAAAAAAAAAACTTTTTTGAATAGAAAATGATCATAATCTGCAGCACTGGGTGTTTTGTTGTAACTTGCAATGGAAATATGGGTACCTATGGCTATACAGTTGCAGCCAAGCAACATCCATTTACATGGAGAAGTGTAAACCACATTATCCCAGAAAGGCGGCTCACCACACTGAGATGTGCACACTTAACCTTAAACAGTACCTCTTCCTGATTAGCCTGACAGAACAATGTGTGTTTTCGTCGTCTTTTTTGGTAACAGACTTGTAGTTTTTCTTCTCTGGATTTTCAAGTGTCCTAGAACACACACACACTATTGTCTCCTATAGAAACACTAGAAGACAAAATAATCACAGGGTATGCCTAAGGCATCATGGTCGAAAAACCTGCACTCAGACCTCACCGTAATTGATTATTTTTAATACTCACTGTTTAAGGCTTCACCCTCAAGACAGCTTTAAGGAATTTTAAGCAGCACTTTCAAAAGTGTGTTCTTCTTCTTCTTCTTCTTAAACCCCCCCGAAAAAACAAAAAAAGGAAGCTTGAATTAATTTCTTCAAAGAGCCAACTTCAGTACATGCCACAACACTCCTCCTGCTGAATTTGTTATTGCATATATCATTACATTCTATATCTCATATATATGTAGATGCTAGAAAATAAATGTTCTACTGTGGAACTGCACTCAAATCCCTCAGAGCTGGTTATGGTGTGTATCAGAGCCCCACCACACACATTCAGATATACCCACCTATGAACGGCAAGCATCTGGAGAATGAATAATGTCTTTTTTGGAAATTAGCTAACTGGAAAGATAATTAATTTGACTAATTGATCATTTATTTAGCATTCTGGTAAATTATTAAGTGCTGCCCTCAGGTGGAAGAATTTATTACTACAATATTAAGTTTAGACCTCACATGAGGAGAACTCTAAAGAGCACACTTCTAAGCCCCCGCTACACCCACCCTTCTTCTTATTGTTCTGTTTCATGCAAATCTATGCAACTTTTGCCTTTTGCAGATGCAGCTCAGTGTGTAAGTTTTAACTGCCAGGGACTTTAAAATGAAAAAAAAAAACTATTACTGATGAATCAATTAATATTAATAGTAATTCAATATTTAAAATATTAAATAAGAATGAAAAAATACAATAATTGTGTTAATATATTATAAATAAGTAAAACTAGCTTACAAATAATAATAATAATAATAATAATTATTATTATTATTATTATTATTATTATTATTATTATTATTATTATACGAATAATAAAATATGATTTATTAAATTAAGAACATCTACATTTGTACTCTCCATTGTCAAATTAAGTAAAAAGGTAAGTAGAAATAAAAAATGTAATATTTTCATTTTCCTTTGAAAAGAAATTACTTTTAAATAAACGAAATACATAAGTACATAAAGAAGTAAATGCATACATTCATACATATACAGTATACCATATAGATACCATATAGAAACATACATACTACATACATACATACATACATACATACATTCTTATATGTATAAATAGAATAGCAATTTCCTGTGATTCTCAATCACACACATCAGAACACACCGCATGTGTATTACACAACCACACACACACACTCACCAGGCAATACAGGAGAATCCTCACCGGTGATGATGTGTGCTATAAAAGTGCCAGTCTGAGTAAGGATTTATCTGACAAGCACTGTCAGTGTAACACATTTAGTGCTACAGATGACATATTAAATGCAGCATCCTGGCCCTCCCTGTAATTCCCCACTTATGCCTGTCTTGATGTTTGATTAGGTTTCCAACAAAATGCATCAAACGCCATTGAAGACACACGACCAATGGACTTCATTTCTCTGTCAGTTCTGTAACTACATCAGTGTAATCTGAGACATCACTAATACAGAAAAAATTACATGGCACTAATTTAAGCCATGTTTTTCCTTGCTAAAGTTCTACTTCTCTGGGATTCTAAGATAAGCTGTAGCACCCAGTATGTCTGCTTGGATCATTTCTGATATCAGACATGTTTTTGCCGATTTCGTCCCCAAAAAAACGGGGGGAGGGCGTTCCTTTGATCATTCTTTGAACAGTTTTTCTTGACTTTGTCAAGCAGCTCATTTCACATGAGAAGATTTTGGAAATTTGATAGGGTTTGACAAGTCAGCTTGACATTCCGGTGATGAAATGTTCAGCTGGTTTATCTTTGACGTTAGACATGATAGATCTATTTCCCCCTATGAAGTGACATTTATATGAATGTTTCCATGTCTACATACTCTATGGTTTACGTCTAGAGGATACAAATGTATTGGCACATTGCTGTCGTAACAAATCACTTGTGAATTGAAAAAAGAAAATTTATTCTTAGCTTTAAAAACATGCATATAATATGACCATTTCTGTTGGTTCATTCATCATGCACTGTTCATGCATTGACAAGGGTAGATGGTGTATTCACATGGTGTAAAAATGTGATGTTGTATCTGGCACCAAGACATTAGCAGCAGGACCTGTAGATCCTGTAAGTTGTGAGGGGGGGCCTTCAAGCTTTGGACTAGTTTGTCCAGGGCATCATGCAGATGTGTGTTTCTCAAACCACAGCTGTTTGCAGTGTGGCAGGTATCATTACCTTCTGAAAGAGACTACTGCCATTATGGATTACCATTGCCATGAAGTGGCTTACTTAGTCTGCAACAATGTTTAACCCTCTTATTGTGTTCCGGTCAAGTTTTCAAATGTTCTCTCTAGAAAATGCAGTAAATTTCATGGGTTTATTCTAAGTTTCCATGACTATGTTTACACAAAGCACTGGAATGCATAAAATATTATTTGATAATATTTATTATATTTTGTGTGTTTTATTGAACTTATGAACATTCATGGTGTTCCCGGTCAAAAATGACTGGTCATTAGAAATTAATGAGTAAGACTACGATTAGTGTATAAAATAGAGTTTAAGAACATTCCCACACCCCACCATGCTGGTGCCTTTGAGCACA